>RJWH01004339.1:0-111356 GCA_004363575.1 Solenodon paradoxus
TGGACCTAACTGCTTCATCACCAGGGCGCCCCTCTTGTCTATGAATTATCCCACCCTTGATTTCTGTTAGAGGAAACCAGATATAAAGAGCTCTAGCTTCCAAATGAAGCAAACTGACTCTTTCACTCTGTAGCTTTGTCACTTTGGGCATATTTCCTCAAGATCTCTTTGCCCAATTTCCCTTAAATAAATGGTAGCAACGCCTCTTAGTTTATGTCTGCTTCAGTTAGGTCTGGGCTCATGACCTGTGGTGATTTTTTTGTTTTTGTTTTTTGTGCTTTAAGACTATTGAGGAGGGTTCAGAGAGAGACCTGCAGAATAATTGTTGGGGTTAGGGGAAATTATAGATGGGAAAAGGAAAAGGAAAGATTGCACCTTATCTTCTATTCTTAGTGGCTCAGATAATAGGGGAGGTCACCAGTAAGCAAAAGTAGTTGCCTTTCTATTAAAGTTTGTGCGGATCTCTATAAGATGTATTCTTACCTTCTTTATCCTTTGTTATGTTCCAACTCTTTAAGTCTCCAGAATGCCTTTCAGCCTCTTCCCAGGCATGCTCAACTGTCCCCTCTTACTCTCCTCTGGGAACCTACAGACCTTTGTACTTGCATCACTATCACAGTCTGTTTGGTACCCCCTTAAAGTGGGAACTTGTTGAGGATAGACACAGCTTTGTTAATCTATCATCACTCAGAAGAAGGCCCAGCAAGGATTAGGTACTAGGAGATGTATGCTAGAAGTTTTATAGAAGCACATTGGGCCTCTTCAGAGCTACAGGAGTATGGGGAGATGGGAGAAGCTTGGTTGTGGGGAGAACTGTACTGATGGAGTGTCTATGGATAGGTGAAGCATCTAAAGCATTTGGGGTTGCAGTCAGAAGGGAGGAGGGCTCAAGAATAGCTCTGACACATTAAACAGATACCTAGGCACAGAAGGCTGTGTAAGTTACAATGGTTACATATTTTAGCAGTAAGGGATGAATGTCTATATCTGCCAGGGGGCAGGGAATTGAGGACAGCAGGGAATGTGGAAGAGAACTGGGAAGGGGATTCTAGAACGTGATAACTAGACTAGAGACTGACTTTCTCAATGTTGACTGGTACCATGACCCTGACTCTGTTAATGTTTGCAACTTATTGTTTACACTCTCCTCCCCTGCCTCAAGGCCTGATTGTATTAACAGTTGACCTAATTTTCCCCAATCTATTTGAAGCAGGATGGGAATTCCACCACCCTTTCGTTCTCAAGCCTTAACTAGTTTGCCTGGGTTAGTTCTGTTCATGTAGTTAGTTCTATTCATCTATTCATATACTTTCCTGAAATCTCCATGGTTTCCCTTACTGGGTGGGAAGGTGGATTCTAAGAACTGAGCTTGTATAGGGGCTGTGAAGGACAGCTGGCCATACTCTTCTAGTTCCTCGGAGTTGTATTTGCCTTCATTTACACTTTATAGTGTACCCTTCTTTTTATTTTATTTTACTTAATTTTTTTCAAAATTATTTATTTATATGCTTTCTTAAAATATATTTCAAAACAGGTAAAATTGAACATGAATATGGATATTCATTAAATTATTGCTTTGTATATATGTTTATATGTTATATACTATATATATAATGTTTTATTATTTCACTTCATTATGTGCTTTTTAGGATATTGAATTCATACCTTAGTCTGTGTGCATTTCATACCACACTCACCACCAGAATTCTAATTACCTTTACCACTCCTTATTTTTTATTTTTTATTTTTTTCAGACCAAGAAAAAACATAATTTATCACATTAAATACTTATTTCAAAAGAAACTCAGGAGCCTGCCATATATTGGATATTTTTAACAATTAAACTTTAAAATGAATATACTATAATATATAAAAATTCATAATGTAAGCTTTAGTCACAGTTCCTTAATTTAGAAAAATTAAAAATTGGAATTATCAAGAAGAATAAGGTAACTATAAAAAAACAACTCAGCACGATGAAAGTAAAATTCAAAAATTTTGAATAGTGTTACCTTTCCAAATAAAACAATATCAATAACAATAAAACTAAAGGCAATAAAATGTTAAGCACATAGGATTTGGGCATAAAAGATAAATTTGAACCTTGGCTCTGACACCTTAGGCAGATATCTTAGTTTTGGTTTTCTCACCATACCCTTCTTTCTTGCTAAAACCCACCCCCCCACACACACCTTTTTTTTTTTTTTTTTTTGGTCTGGTCAGGCTGTATGCTAACTTTGAGGCTACAGAGATAAAGAAGTCTTATGTCCTGCCCCTGAGGAACTTGTAGTCACAAGAGGTGACTAACATGAAAGTGGAAAAACGCACAGTCATCTCTGAGATAGCAAGGGATAGTTCATGTTTACCTATCAAAGGAGTCGGGTTAGCTGAGCAGAACCAGTTTAGAGGAAAGGAAATGGGAGAATCTCTATGGACTCTGGTATCTGGGAAGGTGGTAGGAATGGAAGAATGGAATGAATTATGACGGGAAGAAGTACGTCATTAATGAGGTGTAGACTAGACTGTTGATTTCCCTCTTCTTTGGATAGTAGCTTATAGATTCTGTATTAGGGTTCTCCAGAGAAGAACCAAATGGATATAGATAAATATCAGAGGAAATTTTTTTTTTTTTTTGAGAATTTAATCATGTCGTTATAGAGGCCATGAAGTCTTACAGTATGCCATCTGAAATCTAGAGACCTAGGAACACTGATGGTGTAATTCAGAGTTTGGAGGCCTGAGAACCAAGGGGCCTTGAATGGTGTAAGTCTCAGTCCAAAGGGCAGAAATCAGAGGGCTGATGGTGTAAGTCCTATTGTGAGTCTGAAGATACAAGAAGTAGGAGCACTGATGTAAGAGGACAGGGGAAGACAGTCTGAGAGCAAATTAGATTTCTCTAGTTTCATTTAGGCCCTCAGCGACTTGAGGATAGTTGGATGATGCCTACTAGCATTTGTGAAGATAATCTTACCAGTTCAAATACTCATCTCTTAGGAAGACAACCTCACAGAAATCATCTTTTTTCTTTTAAAGGAAACATACAGGTAGGATTAAAGGGGAGGCAAGCAGGCAGGCAGCCAGGCAGCCAGGCAGCAAGATGAAAGAGGAGGAAGAAGCACCCTATTTATTTATTTTTATTTAGTTTTGCATCTTGGTTATTCTCCCAGCCCAGGATGTGAACCTGGATCCTTGGGATGCATGGGAATTGTGCTTTGACCAGTGGCAGTTGACCAAACCACTACTCTACCCGGGCTCACCTCAGAAATAATCTTTTACCAACTATCTAGATATCCCTTAACCTATTTTATTTGACACATACAATTAACTGTCCACAGATGCCCTCAGGAGTGTGAGATTTCAGCCCTGGACTCTTCTGAAGGAATCTGACAATTTTCACATCTACTTTTCCAGCTCTTACCTCTTCCTCAAACTTCACATCCACACTCTTACTAGATATGTCCATGTGACAGTTTCCAAAGCACCCCATGCACTTTCATTTACAGCTACACATTTGTTCTCTTTAGTCATTCTCTGAGAATGCATTTTACAGCTGAGGAAGGCAAGATCCAGATGGAAGAAGTGAATTTCTGGCATAGAAGCCAGACTTTCTTACCCTCAGTGCAGGGTGCTTCCTTTACTGGCACAAGAATTTTTCCCCACGAGGTCTTATGCTTAGCTTCCACGGCCTAGTCATTAGCCTTTGGGTCTTCGCTGTCCTGATGACAATGCCACAGTCAGCTCCTAGGATGCTGTATGGGAGCAAAACTCGGGCTTGGAAACCTTAGAGTCACATTCAGGCTTTAGATAGTCATCTCCATGGTGAGAGATACTTGTAATGAAGCAGAAATAATATCTGCTGCCAAAGTGTGAAAATTGTAGTGAGAAAGTGGAATGTGGCAGAAAGACCATACAGTCAGGTGACGATGAATTTGAATCTCATCTCTGTCACTTTTTATGAACTCTGACAAGTCAGCACCCCCACGAAGCCTCAGTTTGCTGGTATATAAAATGGGAATACAAATACCCTACCTTATAGAGTAGTTGTGAGAATTAGAGATGATGAATATAAATGCCCGATTTCTATGTTTTATATTTTCTGTATTTCCCTTTCTTGTGTGGATTAAGGAAAGGGAGCTAGCATACACGAGGCTTGTCGGCAAAGATGGATTACCATACATAGTTATTGAACAGCTTCTGTGTGTGGGTCGGTGTTGTGCTGGGCACTGGTGCACAGGCAAGTGACTATCACTAGGGGGCACAGAGTAAATCAGCCAGATTAGGCTGACTTTCTTCCCACCAAGCTGAGTAACTCATGTGATGTGACAGGCTTACCTGAGCTATGGATCCTGACTGATTTCGCTTAAGGTTAAGCATAAGACCTCATGGGGAAAAATTCTTGTGCCATCAAAGGAAGCACCCTGCACTGAGGGTAAGGAAGTCTGGCTTCTATGCTTGCCTCCACCCCAGTTTGTCAGACATTCACCTCTTCCTTCTGGATCTCAGCTTCCTCAGCTGTAAAATGCATTCTCACAGAATTATGAAAGAGATCAAATGTGTAGCTGTAAACGAAAGTGCACGGGGTGTTTTGGAAACAGTCACATGGACATATCCAGTAAGAGTGTGGTTGTGAAGTCTGAGGAGGAAGTGGGAGCCCGGAGGAGATGGGAAATTGAGATGTATGTAGCAGGTGCTTATATATCTAAGTGCAGTCCAAACCGGTAGAAGAGAGCTACAGGACACTGATAGGTGGTGCAGTGTCACCTTAGGGCAGTGGGGGTGACTCTCAGAGCCTATCATTGACTCAGGATTTGTTTTTCTTGACTTGGATAAGAATATAAAGTTCAAAAAAAATAATAGAATCTTTTTTCCAACTCGAATAGTTAGGGGCCCAGTCTACATGCCCAATTTAAGAACTCTGAAATATTAGAGGTAATGGGGAAAGACTGCTTGTATGAAATATAGTTTGAACATAGTACCTTTGACTATTGGTAGGATTATAAAGGGATGTTGGACTGGAGAAACGCTAGGTTGCCAAGATGAATAGTTCCTAAATAGGGAGACAAAGGGTACCCTAGCCTTTGGTACAGGCTCTGTAGGATGCAGGTATTTTCCAGAAAGGGACTAACTCACTGTGTTGCAGAGATATTTTCTTTTGGGACCTGAAGATTGGGGATTTTTAGAAGTGAGAACTTGAGTATGTCTAGAAGTATATACCTGCCTGGAGGCTAGAGGATGACCACTAGAGGACCGTCATTTCCTCTGAGCTGGCATAAACATGTAAACGACATAGCTACCACTCCCCAGCCTAGTAAATCTCCTCCCTTGGATGGAAATAGAATGTGATAATCTGTCTTTGATCCCACACCATCCCCGTGTTCTGCTTCTCAGCCTTTCAATGAGAAGTTATGAATAGAACCCGTTTGTCAAATTGGGCCTCAGCTTCAGATAATTTCCAGCAACATGTGTCTTTTCCTGCTGTCTATATACTGTCTCAACTTGGTGACTTCATGTGGGTCCTTTTACCAGGCACTGGGGTCTTGTCAGTTCTACCCCCACACACACCCAAGGGTAACCTACTGTGCACTATATCATTAGCTCTGATTTAACTTCTTTTTAAATCCTTTCCTGACTCCCACATCTGGGACTCCTTTGCACCCACAGCTACTCTATAGCAAGCTGTGTGAAACCCAGGCAGGGACCACAACAGCAGCCTTTCTCTCCTTATGGTATCTCCTTCAGGTTTCCTGCCTGGTAGCCCAGAGCCCAGATCTTTGTACCAGGAACAACAGCAGGTTCCATGGTACCCCTCTCCTGGCTGGCTCAGTTCTAAGATGTGGCTTTTGCTTTCATCCCCTGGTGGTGTTCCTTGTAGAGCATTTAAATTTCACTCTGGAAACGGGAGTGTTGCTTTGAGATCCAGCTGGCGGCTGTGTGCTGGCACTTTTCCAAATTGCTAGGCATTCTCTGGAAGTCAATCTGCCCCTCTGTACTTAGCATATTGTAATGTCTAGTATGTACCAATCTCTCGATGTTACTCCTGTTCTATCTGGTCTCTGTATTGAGCCACAGCCTAGCAGGACTCTCCACAGGTGAGACTTGGCAGACCTTTACCTGATTGGGATTTGCACCTGGTGCCTAGACAAGTCCAGTTCCTGAGTCCCAGCTCCTGTAGTAACCTCAATCCCAAGCCAGACCTCAAACTCCCATGCATCAATTTATAACCCTTACCAGCCATCCCCTTCTACGTGCCCTGTTTGGCTTATCCTGTAGGACAGACGCCACTGCATCTGAGCACATGGGTTCATTGAAGCCCAGAGATGGCTGGGATGTATTCAGAGGGCACTGTTTCTCTCAGCTTCTCTGTATATTAGGGAATTTTGATTTAATAAGCTTCCTGTATTGCTTTAAGGCTGCTCATCCTTTCCAAACTAGGTCTTGACTAGAGGAGAAATAGGCGCAGAGCTTAGTATAATTAGTGTGTGGGAACTCTGTATCTAAGAAGAGAAATGAATTTCTCCTGAGTGGAAAGTCTTTCTGGAGGAGGGGTGCAGTGGAGTCTGCAAGGCTAAGTGTGTAGTGGGCAGGCTGACTGACTATGTTCTTTCTTTCTGGCAGTGACCCGCCACAATCACCTCAAGGACTTCATGCTGGTGGTGTCAATCGTTATTGGTGTGGGCGGCTGTTGGTTTGCCTACATCCAGAACCGTTACTCCAAGGAGCACATGAAGAAGATGATGAAAGATCTGGAAGGGTTACACCGGGCTGAGCAGAGTTTGCATGACCTTCAGGAGAGGTAAGACCCTACTGTTCCCCACATCTCTGGTGCTGCTAGCTCTTGGGAGCCTCATGTTTCCTCCTGATTTGTGGGCTCCCTTACCCTTGAGGCCATACAGACATGGCTGCCAGGCTGTGTCATCCTTCCAAACTGCATTGGGAGCCTAGGTTCCTGCCATTCTAGTTGCACAGGCAATTATTCTTCCCTGGGGAAGAAACTTATTTCTCCCTCTGAGTTTCAGAGGGAGAAATGTGTAACTGTCAGAGGTCTTGAGTTTCCTTAGTTAGATGGCTTGTTTAGGAGTCATTGTATCCTCCGGCCTCTACACTGCTTCCCTTCCCATCTAAATAGACATAATTAATTCTTCTTCACAAATCTGCCTTCCCTTTAGGTCTTTCTTGTATGGAATCTAAATCTCATAAGTATTTACTTGTATGACTTTTGATAAATCCCTTTCTCTTCTAGGACTTATTTCCTCATCAATAATAAGAAAGGTTGAGCTATGAGAACACTAAGAGCCTTCTGTTACTAATAGTCTGGAATTATCTTTAAATAAAACATGAATTTTTAAAGCTACTCTAGAAGATCTAGCTATGAAAAGAAGGTGTCAGTTAGTTACTCTAGGAACCAGATCTGTTCTGGGAATTGTAAGGAATTCACTGCTCCTGGGGCAGCAAAGTGAAGTGAAGCAGGAGCAGTTAGCACACCCTTATAACAGTGACTCAGTGCCAGCTCATGGGTGAGAACTTTAAGGACTACAGGACACAGACATAGGAGATAAGTGAATGCAGATGCTGAGGAGGTAGCCTTGAAAGATTGGTAGGGAGGTCCTACCATAGAACAAGATCAGAACAAGGTCAGATTCCTGCAGTATTAAGACTCAGGTAGAGAAATTTAGTAGGATGCAGAAGGCAAAAGAGAGTCAGTGTACATATTTGTTTATTTTATTTTTGAGAAAAGAAGCCTAATTCATTACTGTCTTATAGAAAATTATTCTGACAGCTTTGGGATTCTAGTTGGGAAGTCTTTGTAGGAGTCCATATAAAAAGAAAGTCTGGCTCTTTTCTGTTATTTTTTAATGATTTTTTTTGAGGGAAAGGATTTCTTACGAGTTCGATATGTTAATATTGGTATTGCTTTTAATAAATAAAAGCAGGTAGGCAGTGAGGTAGGTATTATTATCCCTATTTTAGGGATGATGAAATGATAGTTCAGAGAGGGTGAGTACTTTGTTTAGGGTTACATATCAGTAAGTAGAGATCTAGAAAGTTTGACATCCACAGGGTGCTGCCTCAGTAAAAGTATTTGTGTCAGATTCATTTCCATAGGCCAGGCTTCTAGGGGACAAGAAGGATTTTTATCTCTGAGCTGATTTCTGGCTTCTTTGTTGGGCCCTATTCCTGTGGGCCCTTTGCTAACTGGGTGCTAAATACTGTCATGCTTCATTTGTTTGAAAAACATGTACTGTTTTCATTCCAAAGACCAAGAATCTAAGCAGGAGACATTCCAAGTTTGGGGATAAAACTAAGCTCCAACCTCCCTTTTCCCCACAGACTCCAGAGCTAAATGACCGTGATGGCACTTAGAAAAACAAATGTGCACACATACCCAGAGACAGACTCACTGCACATACACACGCACATATACATCCTCCTTTGCCAGTTTCCAGACCCCACATGCCATCTTGTCCTGCTCTGCCAGTCACCATAGAGCTGTTTTTGTTTTTAATAATGGAGTTCTTGATATTTTGGATGAATAAATGTAATGCTATGTGTACATTCCAATCAGGATTTCATGGGGTTTCAAGATAATTCTGTGAAATTGGCAGGAATTTTGCCTCTCATTTAAAGATGAAGAAACAGCCTGCTACTGGGAGACTTATCTATTAGTTGTACAACTATTCAGAGGTCAGACTTGTACTCAGGCTGTCTAATTTTCTTATATTGCTAATTGATTGCTGCCTTTAAGGTGCTAAGTCTCCTGTGGAGAAGATGGAGTGGGGAAAGGCTTGATTGTACATGTATTTACTCATTTATGCACCTAGTAGTTTTCATTGATCTCCATCTCTACTAGATCTGATAAGGACTATTAAAGTGGGTCAGGTTTGATTCTGCTTTAAGGGAGAGCCCAGTGATGCAAAGAAGAGCATAGGGTTAGTTTTGTGAAGAGGCTGCTTTCAGAGGGGATGTTACTTCAGTGAAGAACTGACTTCCCAATGGTATAATTTCAGGCAGTTGGGTCATAGAGTAAAGAAAAATGTTCAGCAAGCCAAGGAAATGGTGTCTCATCATCATTTTTAGCTGTCTATTTAGCGCCATCTAGTGTGCACCTTGAGGCAGTTCAAGTCCCTATTTTTCCGAGGACAAAGTGATCAGAAGATTGCAACTTGTCAGCAGGAAGCATTTAGTTTAGGTATTTCTCCTTTCACGCCCGATTGTGCTGCCTCATATTTTGAGGCTTCACCTTCTGACAGTTGTGGACTTGGGATTTTCTGAAGACTGAGTTCTGTTTCTGACTCCTCTGTTTCACCTACTTAATTAACTCAGTGGTCAGTGCTCTTATCTATAGGTCCTTCTTATTCTTGCCTTCTATTTTATGCCTCAAGTCTAAACCACATAATGCTTGTCTTCTTCATCATTCTTTTATACTCCTAGCCTAGTCCCTGGTAATCTGGTGGTTCCTATTAAATTATGAAGACTTTACATGGCTACGTTTTTTTGCTCTTCCAGAAGGATTAGCAAACTCACTCTCCAGGGTCTGACCCAGGCCTTACCTTCTCTCACTCCTTTCACACATAGTTGATCACTCCATTTCTTGGATTCTTCCAGCATCTTATATATTCTCCATTATAGAATTTGTCATACTGTACAGTTACCTGTTTACTTGCCTATGTTAAACTAGATCATGAGTTTTTCAGTGGCTGGGACAGTTTTCTCATTCATCTCTGTGTATCTAAGGTTTAGCATAAGACTTGGCATTTAGTAGACACCTAAAAGTACTTGATGAATTAATGGAAAAATGAACAAATGGATTGACATAGATAGATATGTGCAGGAAGGGGGAGGAAGTAGGAAGAGTTGATTGGATAGATGGACAGTCTTATCAGTGAATAGGGAGAATGTGTGGGTGGACACAAGGGTATTTTTTTCATTGTAACTGGTGCCCTTGACATCTTACCCACAACCATAAAAGATACTTAGGTAAGGAACTTAGGCTCTGTGACTAGCCTTACCTAGCTGCTTTGAAATGAATAGTCTTTTTCTGTGTTTGTGGGAAGGGGCTCAGGGATCCAAAAGGTATAGCTCAACAGTTCCTTTCTCATCTTCCTTAAATCTCCCACTACCACCACCCCAGTCATCTCTCAGCCATCAGGCTTTCTATCTCTGGACTTGGATCTTTATCCTTCCACATCTGTCCTAGGTTGTCTATAGGGAGGACAAATGTGAAACACCTTATAAATGGATAATTGCTGTGATGTTAGCATGTGAGATCTTTTAGAGGAAGGATTCAGATACTGGGAATCTAGCTTTACGTTCTTGATTACTAGAAGCAAAATGATGGACATAAGAATTATGGTGACGACTATGTTTTCCACTGAACCCGAGCTAACTCAGCCCGTCAGCTGAGTAGGGAGAATCTGTGCTGAGTGCTGGAGCCCTTATTTTCTTCCTCAATGCCGTGATTCACGGCATGTCGGCTAGCAGCCCTTTGCCTGGCCTCCTCCATCTCCCTGCATCGCCCCGCAGGCTGCACAAGGCCCAGGAGGAGCACCGCACAGTGGAGGTAGAGAAGGTGCACCTGGAGAAGAAGCTGCGCGACGAGATCAGCCTGGCCAAGCAGGAAGCCCAGCGGCTGAAGGAGCTGCGGGAGGGCACCGAGAATGAGAGGAGCCGCCAGAAGTACGCTGAGGAGGAGCTGGAGCAGGTGGGGCTCAGTAGTTCCTGAACACCCAGGGCAGGTAAACGGCAGGGGCTAGAAAGTTTCGTGTATGAGGACTCTGAAATATGGCTCAAGCCAAATCTTTCTTAGTAATAAGGGTAGTGAAAAAGCTTGTACAAAGTGATCACGGTGATTTTCAAGGACTAGGAGATACCATGTGATAAATTATTTTGTTACTTTTTTATTGAGGTATTTACATAAAGTGTACAAATCATAAGTATACAGTCGACAAACTTTTACATATGCATATAGCTGTGTAACTACCATCTGAATCAAGATACAGAAACTATTAAGCACCCAGAAGGCCAGCTTTTGCTTATCCCTGTCCCTGTCAATATTCCATCCAACTATAGTCTTAAAATTTAAATGAGATATTACTTTTGCCTGATTTTGAAATTCATGCAAATGGCATTATACAGTATATAGTCTTTCATTTCATTCAACATTGTATCTATGGATCATCCATGTTATTGAATATAGTGATGGTTGGCTTATTTTTATTGCTGAGTAATAATCTGTTATATGGGTATACTATAAATTATCCGTTCTCCTGGTGATAGACCTTTGATTGTTGGCACATATTTTTGCCTTTATAAATAACACTGCTATGAGTTTTCTTGCACATGTCGCTTGGTGGCCATAAACACTTCTACCAGATATATATATATACTGGATATATAATAGAGTATTTGTATATTTAGCTTTCCAAACAAACATTTTCCAAAATATTTCGAATGGTATCAATCTACACTGCCACTAGCAACTTGTGAGAGTTCTAATTGAGCCACAGTCTTGGTATTTTAATTTTATACATTCTTGTAGAGATATAGTGGTATCTCATTGTAATTTTAATTTTAATTTTCTTAATGACTAAAATATTGAACAACATTTCATAAATTTTTGACCATTTTATTTGGAAATCTTCTCATTTAAAAAGGGTGTTATCTTTTTCTTAATTGATTTATAAGAGTTTTAAAAATATATTCTGTGTGTGTGTGTGTGTGTGTGTGTGTGTCTGTCTGTCTTCCCAACCTGTGACTTGCTTTTTTTTTTCTACTAATATTGCCTTGCCGTCTAGTATACCTGGAAGCAGTCCCACATACATACCAAGGTCCCAGGTTCAAGACCAAGGTACTAGGGGAAAAACTAATGTGAACAACTAAATAAAATAAATACATGGAGTGCTTCTTCCTCCTCTCTCTTCCTGCCTGCTGACTTGCCTTCATTCTTATCTTCACCTTTCCTTGAAAAAAGTTTTTTAAATGCCTTTTTTTTTTTTTAAAGAGCTAAGGAAGCAGGCAGGAATGAAGGAATGAAGGTGAGTAGGCAGGCTATCAGGAAGAGGAGGAAGAAGCATTTTACTTATTTATTTAGTTCGTTTAGGTTGTTTCCCCTGCCCCGGGCTGTGAGTCTTTGGGTTTTACATGAACCATGCTGCAGCTGCAGACTTAATGTCTGAGGCACCAGGGCGTACCTTAATATTGTCTTTTAATAAACAGAAGTTTTTTATTTTAATTAAGTTCAATTTAATCAGTCTTAAAAAATGGTTGGTGCTTTTTGTGACTTAAATCCTTCCCTACCTCAAGATATCGTCCTAAATTTTCTTCTAAAAGCTTTATTGTTTTACTTTTCACATTTAAGGGTGTGGCTTACTTAAAGTTACTTGTGTATGATATATATGAGGTAGGGATTAGGGTTCTTTTTTCCCAGTTACTCAATCAGATGGTCATTCAGGAATCTCTCTTCTTTTCTGTGGTCTACTTGTCTCTGTTGTCTACTTATCCTTATACCATGTTGTATTATAATGTCTTCATATCTGGTAATGTTAAGTTTTCCAGCTTTATTCTTCTTTAAGATGAACTTGGCTATTATGAGTACTTTGCATTTCTACATGAGCTCATCATTCCTTTGTTCTCCCTCCTACCCCTAGGAAACCCTACAGGGATTTTTACAGTGTTAGCATTGAATCTATTGATTAATGTAAGGGAAAATTGTCATTTTGATGAAATGATCCTTCCAGTTCATGAACATTGTTTAATCCATTTACATAACCAATTCTCAACACATCTGAAAGAACTGCAACCATATAGCATATGTATTAGGAATCAGACAAAGTAGACTTTAGAGCCAGAAGTATTACCAGAGACAAAAATGGATATTGCATGATATTAGTGGGTGGTTCAGCAGTGCTATATAACATTTAATTTGAGTAGTTTAGAGCTGTATAAGGCAGGAGTGCCCATGTTACTAAGGCGTTAAGTCTGCGGCTGTGGTGCAGTTCCATGTAAAGCCCAAGTACCCAATTTTGTGACCCAGGGCCCTGGGTATAGAGAGGGGAACAAAATGAACATACATATAAACAAATGCTCTTCCTCTTTTCTCTTCCTGCCTGTCTGCCTCCCTACTTGCCTTCATTCCTGCCTACTTCTTCTTAAAAAAGATACATAAGGCAAAAGTTAAAAACTTAAAAGGATAATAACCAAATTCATAATCAAAGTCAGATATTTTAACATATATTTCTCAATAGTAAGCTGTCAAAACATAATGATGTAGACATGAATAGTCAATTTGACTTCAGCAACACATATAGAGCATTTTACCTAATAACTACAGAAAATATATTCTTTTTAGTGTTTACATATTTCTTAAAACATGGCATCAGTTCCATTCTCTCCTCTCCTCTCCTTCTGGGAATCTGTTACTTAAGTTATACCTTTTGAATGTATTCCATATGTCTCTTATACTTGGTTCTATACTTTTATTTCTTTCTTTTCTTTGGTTATTTATTGATATATCTTTGTGGTCCCTAATCCTATATTCTGCTGTGAAAATTGTGCTGTTTAACTCATGCAGAGAATTCTTTTCTCAGATGATGTATTTTTTCAGTCTGAAAATGCCCATTTTACTCTTTGTAGATTCTTGTTCCTATCTAAAATTTCCATATTTTCATCTATTGTGTCTACCATTTCCTGTATTCTCTTTAACATTTCAATCATAGTTATTTTAAACTCATTGGTAACTCTAATATCTAGATAGCTTATGGGACTGCTTATTTTTCCTCCTGATTATTGGTTATAGTCTTCCTGCATCTTCTTCTTCTTTTTTAAAAGGAAAGGTGCAGGCAGGAATGAAGGCAAGTTAGCAGGCAGGCAGGAAGAGAGAAGGAACCTCTTTTTTTTTTTTTTTTTTTTTTTTTAAGGAATGATGCAGGCTGGAATGAAGGAAAGTAGGCAGACGGAAAGAGAGATGAGGAAGCATTTATTTTATTTTGTTGTTCATTTTTATTGTTCTCCCCGGCCCCAGGATGTGAAATCAGATCCTTGAGATGTATGTCTCTTGCTCTGACCAGAGACAGCAGACTAGACTGCTACTCCACCAAGGCACACTTTTTCCTGTATCATCTCATGTCTATAATATATTTTTATTAAATGCTAGACAATGCATATAAAAATAATAGAGGTTCCACATGATTTTATCTTCCATCTTCTATTAGTTTTATAGAGTGAGGACCTGATCATCTCAAGTTAGAGATTGAAGTACCTCAGAAATGGGTTGTAGTTTTGTTAAGAGTTGGTCTAATTCTTTTTTGTCCTAGTTTTTCAGGTCTGTCCCTTACTGACTTTTTATTGAGAGTTGGGGGATTTCCTTCTCTTCATCCCTGAAAGACTGTGAAGAGACTCATTTCTGCCACTTGGAGATTTTCAGTTTAGCTCTTTAGCCTCCTGCTCCGCATAGCTCCCAAAATTTGAAGATGTCTGAAGGGGGAAGACTGGCTGTGTGTTTGAGGCAGGTCTCCTCCTCTTCTTTATATATATAAATAAATATTCCCCCAACCCCCACCTTGGTTACCCTGGCCTGAGTTCTTGAACCCAGGTCCATGGCTTTCATAACCTTCACCTTGCTGTGGAAAGGATCTCAGGTTTATTATGGATACTTGTCCCATGGGCTGAAGTTGGGCATAATAGAGTATTCTATCAATCCCTTTTCTTGGGATTCTGACCAGCTGAAGGTCAGTGTCCAGGTAGGGGAGTTGGGGATCATTATACTGGAAGCCTGGGTGAGATAGGAAGGAATCTAGTATATTTAATGTCTGTATATCCCTGCTGAGGATTCAGTGTTGGGGATTTCTGCTTATTCCTTGATCTTTTCATGACTTGGCTGCTTTTGGCAATGCCTATGTTAGGTGTAAGCATGTTCGTTATATTTCCACCTTGTACAGCCTACTTGCCCTGCTCAATGAGAGAATCATTGATAAAGTCTCTGGGCTGGAGGAGACTTTTGTGGGCATGCAGGCCAGTCCCCTCCTGAAGCAGCAGGTGTGTGTGTGTGTATATGTGTGTGTTTTAAGAGGAAGGAAGGCAGACAGTAGGCAGCA
The DNA here is from genome assembly GCA_004363575.1 of Solenodon paradoxus. Taxonomy (NCBI): domain Eukaryota; kingdom Metazoa; phylum Chordata; class Mammalia; order Eulipotyphla; family Solenodontidae; genus Solenodon; species Solenodon paradoxus. The sequence goes on from RJWH01004339.1 coordinate 15,090, forward strand.
GGAAGAGAGAGGAGGTAGAAGCATTTTTATTTATTTAGTTGTTCATTTTTGTTGTTTTCCTTCATCCCAGGCCACAAACCCGAGTCCTTGGACTGTATATGAATTGCTCCCCAGACACAGGTGCTTAACCCCTGAGCTGCCAGGGTGTGCTGCCAGTTATTTTTAAGGTTTCTGACAGGAGCTCTTCACATTCTTGTCATGATGGGGAGCTCGCTATTTACTGACATCATGCTTTGACTTGCGGTCTGAGTTTGTGGTAGAGAAAGTCTTTCCTCACACTGAATTGAGATCTGCTGTAGGAAGCACAGGATCATATACCCAGCTGAATGACAGACCAGAGGCCAGAACCAGATTTACAGATTCCTGGCCAGGTACTTTTTCTGCCACATTGTCATGTCTTGGGATCTAAGCACAAACTCCACTCTCAGAAGGATTTTGATTCATTGAGTTGACCTAAGCCTCAAGAGTACAGGAAAGCTTGCTGAGTTGACCAGGAGAGGCATCTTAATGTATAAGAAAATAGTGCTCTAGTCTGGCAGCAAAAAAATCTATTGAATTGTGGTGACACTACTGACTGTGTGTCCTTGACTCGGTGACTTTTCTTCTGTGAACTTGCTTTCTTGTATATAAAGTGCAGAGAATAATTCTTGCCCCTTCTCTTGGGAGAGTTGTGAAGCTCACTTCAGGTAGCAGGTAAGAACTCTGAAGTATCATACAGAAACATTGGAGAGGGTTCTGGTGATAGTGAATGAACTCACATCCTCTTGGCTGCATAGGTTCGGGAGGCCTTGAGGAAAGCAGAGAAGGAGCTGGAATCACACAGCTCATGGTATGCTCCAGAGGCCCTTCAGAAGTGGCTGCAGCTGACACATGAAGTAGAGGTGCAGTACTACAACATCAAGAAGCAAAATGCTGAGAAGCAGCTGCTGGTGGCCAAGGAGGGGGTGAGCCCTGCTCTCCTGCTGCCCTCCTGTTGCCCTCCCTTGCCTTCTCTCCTCCTCGTCCCTCTCCTTTCACCTGCCCTTCTTCCTCCTGTTTCTCCTTAGCTGTCCTGTTGGACAAAGAGATATTCTGGTGCTGGGTTCTGTTTGTTTCTCTAAGAGCTCCTGACAGTATTCTGGAGGGGAAATTGAGGAGGTGGGGGTACTCCCACTTGCCTTCTGGGAAAGATGAAGCAAGTGGAGGCAGGTAGAGAGAAGACTCATTTCCACACTGCTATGGGGACAGAGTCTTCTGGGGTTAGGGTCCTATTGGGGCTCCTTTGCTTCTCTCATTTTCTTTGTTTTCCTTCTTCCCTAAATCTTCTTCCTCTCCTCACATACCTTTTCCTTTTTCCCTTCTTCTCTTCCTTTTTTATGCAGCCTAAGCTGTGGTAGGAAGAGGGGGAAACCTAGCTACAGGAAGGCATTTCTCATTTTTCCAGCCTCTAATCCCTGCTCTTTTTAAGCTGAGGGCCTCATTTTTGCAGGCTGAGAAGATAAAAAAGAAGAGAAACACCCTCTTTGGCACTTTCCATGTGGCTCACAGCTCTTCTCTGGATGATGTAGATCACAAAATTCTAACAGCTAAGTAAGTAGCACCTGTTGTTGGTTATGTCTATCCATCCTTTCAACCCCAATGCCACTTTTTAACTGTTGGCAGGACAACTCTGGTCTCCTGCCCCAGCCCTAACCTAGCTCCCACCTTGCTCTTAAGTTTTGATTCAGTTATGTTTTTTGTTTATACATACCCTCCCCCACAACTTGTTCCTCTGAGAAGAGGTCTTATTTCTGTTGGGGCTCACACCCAGCCATGCCTGCAATTCTCTTTATCTGTTTTCAGGCAAGCTCTGAGTGAGGTGACGGCAGCACTGCGGGAGCGCCTGCACCGCTGGCAGCAGATTGAAATCCTCTGTGGCTTCCAGATTGTCAATAACCCTGGTATCCACTCACTGGTGGCTGCCCTCAACATTGATCCCAGCTGGATGGGCAGTACGCGCCCCAACCCTGCCCACTTCATCATGACTGACGACGTGGATGACATGGATGAGGAGATTGTGTCACCCTTGTCCATGCAGTGTAGGTGACCTCTCGAGTGGGGATGAGGGAAGGAATTTGCTGCATCGGTCTAGAAATCATTGGCCTCTGCTGTGCCTAAACATAAGCATATCGGGCAGAAACCAAGGAAAATAGTTCAACTCATGTCCTTGGTCAATAAAGCACAATTTGCATCAGGATATTGGTGGGGTGTTTTGCTATGTGCTCTGTCTGCCTCTCTGGGTCAATTATGTTAAGTGTGTTTCCCTGCATATTTTATTTTTATTTTTTAAAAATATCTTTATTCTCTATTTTCCCCCTTATCTACCTTTATAAAAAAAAAACCCTCTTTTAAGTGTTCATAATTGAAAAATGTGTTCATTTTGAATATTACTTTTGCTTATTTTCACTTTATAGTCCTTATTCTTAATTACTAAAGTAGATGAATTGAATGATGTTTCTTTCTCTCTGCCTTTGTGTGTGAGACTCTCATAAAGTAAAAGGCCCTTGAAAGGACAGAGCCCTAAATCCGTCAAGCTGTAAAGACATTCTTGTCCAGGAGGGATCTCCTGCACTAGCATGTCTAGCTTTCCACTTGAACTCTTGGGCCTCTCTACCCTCCTTCCTGGGCCATTTCCCTTTTCTCCCTGTGAGTGATGAAAGCTGAATAAAGCAGAGTCAAAGAGACAGCATTCTGTGGAGATTCCTTAGTGAATGAAGGGACTTATCCTCACTAGCCCAGTTGAAATTTTCTCTGGTTCAGAGGCTAGTTTAGATGCTTAGAATAGACTTTATAGAAATGCTGTTGTCCTGGGCTCATTTTCCATGAGTGCCTCTGGGATGACAGAAAGCTGGGTTAGGGGCTCACTTTCAGAAAGACAGATTCTTTAAACAGGCTGGATTCCAACTCCAGACAGGATTTATTTGTACATTTCTTCAATGGTACACTGCCTCTGGCCAGGCCTCTTTGTTACCTTGGTCTGATACCTTGTCAGGACTTAATCAAAGGCCTAATAGGGTTAGGCTCACTGACAGGTGGAGCTTGATCCTGACATATTTACATAAAAGCTCCTAAGTTCTCCAGATTGGGAGGGACCTTCTTTAGCTCTGAGCTACTCACTCTTGCCCCTTGCCCTTTGCCCCTTCCCATATCCCATTGATGGGCAGCCTGAAGCTCTCCATCAATCAGAGTCTCTTCTCCTTTTGGCCTGGCTGTTGAACCCTAGATGCTGCCTGGCTGATGGGTCGTAGGTTCAGTGACCGATCTCTCTGCTCTACATCCGCCGGCTCGGATGATCAGTCCCTCTGGAAAAACCCGGGTTTGAGGACCCCCTTTGGGGCTTTTGTTTTTCCAACTTTTGAGACTAAACCAACCCCACGACCCCTCCTACTCCAGGGGCCCCTTTCCTTGCCTGCCTCACACCCCTGCCTGATCCTTCTATTCCCTCAGCACTGTCCCTACTAACCACAGGGAGGGGTTCGGAGGGGTGAGAAGAATCAGCCTGTTCAGCTAAGGGCTGGAGAAAGAACATCAGTGATGGAAGACTTAGGTTTCTCCTTTTGGCCCAACTAGCCATGTCTTGGTGGCCCTTTTTCTATTGGGGGTGAGATGGAAAGAGGGAAGGAAAGATCTTCCCTCTCTTTTTCTTTTACTTTTTTCTTGTTTCTCCCTTTTTCTCTTCGTTTTCTCCTTTCTCACTTTCCCCTTCCCTATTACATGCTTCTTCCTCTTCACCCTCCCTTTCATGCCTTGAGCTACCCATGCTCCTTGACTCCCCAGCTCTCCATTACTCTGAATACTGCTCCTCCTTGATGGTCTTTCCAAGGCTTTTGTCACCACTTGAGCTGGCATTGTCTCCCATCTCTAAAGAGAAGGTAGAACAGATTATCAGTTTAGAGGAGGAAAAATACAAGTGTCAATTCTATATTCAGCTGAATCTGCATATGAGCCCAAGGGGGTGTTCTGGCCATTCCAGAGTTACTTGGTGCCCATGTGCCCATTCACTGGGTATGGTGACCATCATAGTTAAGAGCCCGATTTGCAGCATTGATCCAAATGACTGATTCTTGGTTATTTATATGCTTATTAGAAGAAATTTGGAAAATAAAAAGAGAAAATATGAGATAAATAAGCAATCCATAGTTCTACCATATCTGAGCACTGTCTCTTTTAGTCTTTTGTAATTTTTTTTATGTGGCTAAGATAATGGTAACTGCTACCATTTTTGAGTGCCATGAATGGTGTCATGTAATTTGAAGACATTATCTTGAAGCCTCACAATAACCCTGCAGGGTTTTCTAAATTAAGAATTAAAACAGAGAAATCAATTGTTGAAGGTCACAGCTAGAAACGGAAAGATCTGGTTTCAAATTCCAGGCTTTTTGTACTCGCATAACTCAAAGTTTTTCTTTTAAATACAGTGCTGATCCTTGTATTCCCTGAGCATTCATTCAATAGGTTTTTCTTTTTTGTTTAAATATTTTCATAAGCAGTATTTTAAATAGCTCTATAGTCTTCCGGTGATAGAATGTGTTAACATTTTCTCATCGTTTCACCTTTCTGTTTACTTTCATACAGTCATTAATAGTAACGTGATGAACATGTATGTGTATAAATCCTTGTCTAAATTGTGAACTTTTTCCAGAGGTTGATTTTTCTAAAAAGGCTGGTTCTTAGTGCCCTCCCGGACCCTGCCCAAACCCCTGTCCTACCCTGTCCTGCCTCTGTCCTTTCTACTAACTGCCCTGCCACCTCCAGACTTGAGGTTTCCTTTCACTGGAATTGCCACTGAAACTGACCTGGGCATCTCCATCTTCAATTTCCCCTTCCTTTTAGAATCCCTGGTGGGAGGTTTTTGGGAGGAAGTGCCCTATTCTCCAGACTGGGCACCAAAAGCCCAGAGTGGCCTCCAGCCAGCATTTCTCTGTGGGTGAACCTGCTTGCCTATCAACCCCAAATAGACTGGTCCTTCCTTATACTTTTTTCACTTTTCTTGCAGCCCCCAACCTGCAGAGCAGTGTCCGGCAGCGCTTGACGGAGTCACAGCATGGCCTGGGATCTCAGAGGTTGGTAGAGGGTGAGGCTGGCCACTTCTTGACAAGCCGGGTATCTCTGCGGCGAATGCGCAGCCTTTCATCTGGACAGTCTTTCAGTTCTGAAGGCCACGGGACCAGCTCTCCATCTGCCTCTGCTTCTTCCTGCTCCTCTGCCTCCACCTCCACCACCTCCACCACCACCTCCACCACCTCCTCCACCACCACCACCACCACCACCACCACCACCGTCCATGTCCACCCAGTTTATTACCACCACAGCACTTCCTATTTCCTCCAGATGGAGCCCTACACTGACCCACCCCCTTCTGACAGCACCGCAGTGATGCCTGGGTATTCAGAGAGCTTGGGGTATCAGCTGTCTCTCTTCTCTTTCTTTCTTCCCATCCTTCCCTTTCTGCTTCTTTTACCTTGGGCTCTGCCTGCTGGCTGCTGCTTGGTCAGCTGTGGGTGGCGGTGTGTGTGGCGAGCATCTTCTCCTTGTCCTCTCCTTTTCCAGCCCTGGGACTTCTTCTGAAGGCCAGCCTAACACCCTACACCTTTCTTTCCTTCTGTTTGGGGTCTGCTGACTCTGAAAAGGAGTAACAGCACCATCTCCTCCTTCACAGTCCTATAGCACTTTTGCCTAAATAATGTGTTTTATACCCATTATCTCAGTGGAGTGCTCACTGTTTACTCCTTCAAAAATACTTATTGATACCGACTCTGTACCTACTCTGCTAGGCATGAGGATTCATAGATGATACGATACAACCCCAGTTATCGAGAACTTATAGTCTCTCATAAGTAATGATATGACAATTTGATAAGTGCTATGGGGGTGCAGAGGAAGGAGTGACTAACAGTCTGCATTTGGGTGGAACGCTTCACAAAAGAGATGGCATTTTTGCTAACACCTTGTGTGCAGGGAAAGAATAAAGTATTTCAGGCAGAGGACGCATTATGTACAGAGGCAAAGAGATGCAAGATAATGTATTTGTGATTGGGACATTGGATGTGTATTGGAGGGAAGGGGTAGCACACAAGACTGGATTGGTGAAGGAAGGCTCTAAAAGGCGAGGCTTTTAGGAGATGGTGAACTGCAAAAGGGTTATTAAAAGAAAGGAAATTGATCAGATTTGCATTTTAGAAATAACATGTTAGCTGCCCTGTATAAAGGAAGGAAGAGGCGATAGGAATTTGGAAGTCATTACACTGGAACACAAGGGGAGGTTCTGGGTCACAGCAGTACACCGAGGTAACCAGGTCTTGGAATGAAAAAAAGAGTTTGGTAACTGGCTGTGTCAGGGAGATGAGGGACAAATCTTATGACACCAAGGTTTCTAGGTGGGTTACTAAATGGATGTACTTCATGGAATTAGGGAATGGGAAGACAAGAAGAGGTATAGGTGTTTGGGACAAGAAAAGTTTATAGGTGGGACAGACATTAAACTACTCACTTTGAGAATAAGCAGTTAAGGTTCTGAAAGGTTAAGTAATTTCTCCCAAGTCCAACACTAAGAGCAGAATGCAGACTTGAACTTGGCTTGCCATTTCAGGACGCTCAGTTGAATATTTTTTTGTCCTTCTGTGGGTCTCGGTATATGAACTGTGTAAGAATTGATGAAAGCTTTCTACCTTATCCTGGGTAGGCAGCTTTAGTGACTTTCCCTGTTAATACTTTAAGGTAATAGGCTAGGGTGAGAGATAGCAGCCTTGACCTTGTCTAGAACAAGCTTATTGTAACCTCATAAAGTCCCTTCCTTCTAAAAGGACCTCTCATCTCTGAAGTTGTATCCACAGCCCAGTCCTGACCTCTGAGCTGCAGCCTGCTTACCTACCTGTTGCTTCCTTTTTGGTCCTGCCTCACTCTAGATACTATTCCCTGTAGCTCTGTCCCTTGAACCTCTGGATAGTTATCCTTGGGGAGTATTCCTTTTTCTTTTAGAAAAGGACTGCCTTTACTAGTATTGACCACTTCACAGAGTTGCTCATTTTCATTCTCATTCTCATTCTCATCCAAAAGTCTAGGCAGAGAGACTGCCCTCCCCCAACACAGTGGAGAGGACTGAATTGTGCTGGAGGCACTAGAGGATGCTATGAATCTTAGCTCCAAGCCCCAAGCCAGGGGTAGTGGGGAGGGAGAGTGGGGTGGTACCTGACTACACCTGGCCTGTTCACCACTTAATTTTCTTTTGCACCATGCACCAGAGGATCATCTCTAAAGGCAAACAGGCTCTCTAGTAAGGTTAGTAGCTTGGGATGGGAGCTCAAAGCAGCCCAGCCTTTGGGGAGGGACACCAGTGGCCTGAATTATCTCAAAGATTCAGGGAGGGAAGGTGAGCTTGTTTCAGTGGGCCTTTTACTTCTAACGTCTACCCAGGCTTCCTCCCAAGTTATTTTCCTGTTTTGGAAGTTTCAGCTTTTAGTTGATGAGGGCAGCACAGAGGGATGGGAATCATACCTAAAGGGACTGTGGGCCTGGAGGAGTGAGTCTGGGAGGGCCCCAATCCCTTGAACTCTCCTCCTTGGCCTTAGAAAAGTAGGCTTCTAAGGTCTGTACCTCATCAACCTAGAGGCCTCCTTTTCCCAGTGAAGCTGTTCCCTAGAACTTCCATGGCACCTTGCTCAGTCATTCATATGTCTTTGGAAAAGGCAGGCTATGAAGAGGATCATCTTAGGACTTAGAGAAACATACTTAGATAGAAGTAAGCACAATTTCAGACATATGAAATCAAATATTGGCAAACACTAGATTATATAACTGAAATACTATTTGTAGAATGGAAGCTGGAGCTGGAATTGTTCTCTGCTATCCCTTGTCACCAGGATGGTACTGCCCCGTGGGGCTGCCCAGTTCATTGTTTCCTAAGTGAGAATTATACCTACAATAGCCATGAGCCAATTTCCTGCTTTCGCCAGTTTGCTTGATGCCTTTTGACCCACAATCTCCTTTCCAGGTCTTATGGCTCTCTCCTTTCCTACTCATGACTTTTTCCCTTTGGAATCCTGACTTGGATATTTAAACTGACTTGGATGTTTTCCATAGCCCTCTCCTTTGTCTCTATCATGGGTTCTCAGGCCTCTGGGAAAGTAGGAGGGTTAAGGGATTAGCAGAGGACCCCCTAATCTACCCTCTTATTTGTAGATGTAGGAGGGGTGGTATCAGAGATTGATTCAGAACCTTCTTAGGAGTTAGCTGGTTAGCCCCTTAAAGGGTGTAGCCTCTGTGTGTGCATGTCCATCGTGCAGTGCCATGTCCCCATAACTCAGCCTTGCAAAGAAGCCTCTGAGGACGGGCCCACATTTGGGCTTTCCACCTTGACTGACATCATCTTCATTCCCACAATACGTTCTGCATTTCAAAGTGCTTTGCCAACATATTTGATCCTCCAAACAGTCATGCAAGATAATTGAATTGGTATTATCTTCATTTGGCCAAAATTGAGGACAAGCAAGGCTAGAAGACTTGTCCAAAGTCATACAGCAAAGCCTCAGGCAGAGATGGGAATTTAATCAAATTTTATGCTTTCTGGACTGCAGCTTGTCTCAATCACTGCTCCTTAAAGGCCAACATTCTGTCTGTCTCTGTCTCCCTACATTCTTCCTGTTAGCAGAATTCTGAAAAAGACCCTACCCTTTCTGACTTTGGTGGAACTCTGAAACATTTGTCTGTGACTCCCTTGAATACTGTGAGAGGCTTCCTGGCCTTTTGGGGTGGGTGACGGATTGTTTGCAAGGCTGTTTTAACCTTCTCCTCCCCAGCCTGGGTCAGACTCATTTACTGCATGTGCTCTGTTTCTTGAGGTCTGACCCAGACTGCATGTGTCCCAGGGGGTGACAGCAGTAAGTTGGGGAGGAAGGCATGGAAAATGATGCAGCAGTAGCTAGGTTCTGTGAGTCCTAAGAAAGCTAGGCAGCTTTGGGAAGGCAGAGATATTATTGAAGAGGATGCCTATGGGATTTAAGCCAATGGTTGTACCAGTTTAGGATCTGGGCATTCATGATGGGGAGGGTCCAGGCATTAGAAAAACTGTTATCAGACAGATGATGGTTTACTGACATTTGATTTTGCTTCTCTCCTCGTTACTTTTCCTTTTCTTTTTTGTCCCTCCCCTTGGCCTTATATTTCTTCTTGCTTCTCCTTTTGCTTTTCTTTCACCCCAATTTTACTCTCTTCTCTGTATCTTCTTCAATCTGTCCTCATTTCCTATTCCTGTCTCTTTTATCCTGTACTTATGGCCTACTCAACTTCCTTCTTTTTCTCATTCCTCATTCCCACCTATCTATTCATCCAACTTTCTCTCTCTTCCTCCTCTCTCCATCCCTTTTGTCCTTCTCATGTTGTCCCTTTCTCCTCTTCAACTTTCTTGTTTCCCTATTCTGTGTCCTTTCTTCCTCTCTCCCTTGTCTTGCAGGGATTTGACCCATTCCGATTCGGAGTCCTCCCTCCACATGAGTGACCGCCAGCGTATGGCCCCCAAGCCTCCTCAGATGATCCGTACTGCAGATGAGGCTCTCAATGCCATGACGTCCAATGGCAGCCACCGGCTGACTGAGGGGATCCATCCAGGGACTCTGGTGGAGAAACTGCCTGACAGTCCTGTTCTGGCCAAGAAGGCAACACTGGCGCTGAACCATGGGCTGGACAAAGCCCACAGCCTGATGGAGCTGAGCCCCTCAGCCCCACCTGGTGGTTCTCCACCTTTGGATTCTTCCCGTTCTCACAGTCCCAGTTCCCCAGACCCAGACACACCGTCTCCAGTTGGGGACAGCCGAGCCCTGCAGGCTGGCCGAAATACACGTATTCCCCACCTGGCTGGCAAGAAGGCAGTGGCTGAGGAGGATAATGGCTCCATTAGTGAGGAGACAGACTCCAGCCCAGGCCGGAAGAAGTTTCCCCTCAAAATCTTTAAGAAGCCTCTTAAGAAGTAGGCAGGATGTGGGTGGCAGTGGCAGGACAGCTTCTCTTTCCTGGCCTTCTGTCCGCTCTTCCTTCCCTTCCGAGATACCTGGCCCCTAGAATCAGGCAGTGGAGGGGCTAACCCAGGGGCCTGGGCACTGTACATACCTGCCCCCCTATTCCTTGGATCCTCCCACATTATTTATTAACTGACCACCATGGCCTGCCTGTCCTGCCTCCCTCCCAACTCTGGGCTGCTGCTGTCACTCCCTCTCCTCCTCAGTGCATGTCTTAGTTGCTGTACCCTCAGATCCCAGCTACACCTCTGGGGTCCAGCTTCTGTCTGCTGTCCCAGTTTTGAGGTTTGGTTTCTTATTTCTCTCTGTTTCCTGCTTTCAGGCTCCTCTCTCCCACCACTCCCTAACTTTCCCTAGCAGCTAGGGGGGGAAGATAGGAGGAGTAACTTCCAATAACTATGCCTCAGATCTGTTCCACCCCCTCCATGACAGTTCTGTTTGTCCCAGCCTGGGCCACAAGGGGCTAATATTTGAGGTTTGGTTTTTGGGATTGTTGTGGGTCAGAGGGAATTTGACCTGGAGTTCATTCAGGTCTAAAGGGGTCCATGGGGGAGCAAAACAATTCCACGAGAACCAACCACTAGAGAGTTTTGAAGAGAGGCTCGGCTAGCGGATAGATTGGGAGAGACTTTTCAGTTGGAGGACGAGTAGTTGCCAGAGCTGTGGGCTACAAGGCAAAGTCATCTTTTCTGTCACCCACACCAGCCTCTCTTATCTCTGCTTCCTCCCACCACAGGAGTGCTTGTCTATAAGAGGTGCTGCCCCAGTGTTCCCCAAACACGCATATTCCTGGGGCTCAGGACAATCAGCTCTCCTGGCCATAGGAGTCACAGCCATGATACAGGGCTCTAATGGTTCTGTATCAGGTCCATGTTACAGGGCCCTGCAGCTTTCAGGCAAGGATATTGCTGCATTTGAACCAAAAGACAATTTAAAATTGAAAAAAGAAATCTCCTGAATTTCCCAAGTGCCTGCACCACATACTTCCCTTGTCAGATCCCATTTTCATATTATTGCATAGCCTGGACTAGAGGCTCAAAAAGACACAGCCTGTTTAGGGAAGGGGATGTCTAAGGAAGGTAGTGTAGGTGAAGATGGCTGTGTGACCACTCCCCCCCACCCTCCCAAACACACCCTCTAGACAACTCTCTCACCTGTTTTTGCTATGGCTGTAAAGGTATTTTCCCTCTGCCCCATTCCCTGCCATGCCTTTATCCTGTGATCCTTTTTTGGGTCTGGGGTAGGGGTATCTCGGGCTGGTCTTAGGAGGGTGCTAGGCTGCAGACTGCCTTGTACCCCCCCGGGCACCCTCACATGGATTTTTCTGTGTTACTTCATAAGACTCTCTGAAGTCTAATAAAGCATGTAGGATATTTTAATCTCTGATGGCTTTGACTTTCATTGTGTTCTGTACTCTGTGCCATAGCAGACAGGATGAAGAAAGGCTATTTATCGTGTCATGGGCAAGTGACACACTAATACATGTATCTAAAAGCTCATTTGGTAGGGTTACCAGATGAAATGTAGGATACCCGGTAACACTGGAATTTCAGATAAACTATGTTTTTAAGCATAATTATGTTTCATGCTACATATCTCTGGGCCATCTTGACTCTATCCTATAGCTTCACCTATGACCTGTGACTTTTACAATTATTTAACAAGGAGCTTGGAATGTATCTGGAGTGCAGTGAGGAATCAATGATTTAGGGAGGGATGATATTTTTAAAAGATCAGTTTGTGTAGCCAAATCAGAGACTTTTACATCAACCTTCTATATTAGTGCTACTTGATTCCTACGTTCAGTCATCAAGCCCTGCCCACTCTATGGCTACAAAGCCACGTTGACCATCTGCCTGATCCTGGGGAGAAGTCAAAAGGAAAACGGATTACGGCCTGTCCTTAAAATTCCGGGGACCCCATCTCGGTCGGCACAAAATCCAAAAGCCGTTGGCCTAAATTGGGAGGTGCTCATACAACCCCAGTGAGTGTCAGGCTTCCCCAACTCGCGCTAGAGTTCACAGCGGGGGTCTCTGATCATCATAATGGAACGGCCATCAACAGAAGTAAAAGTGTTTTTTGTGGATGATTGGGTTTTACAGACGAAGCGTCAGTTCAATATCCTATAAATCATATAGCAATTTAACAGAAGAATAAGAAAAATTAACTCTCAAATCGCCTGGACCTCTCAGAAGGCGCGCGGGCCGAAGGGGGCGTGGCCAGGCCTGGCGGGCTCTGCGCGCTGCGTCCCTTCCGTGAGCCCCAGAGTGGGCGTTGCCCACACCGAACATGGCGGCGCGAGGGCGAGTTCCCTTCAATCGTGTCTGGGTTAGGCCACATCCAATGTGACCGTGGGAGAGGCGTCGTCGCCAGGCCCTTGCCCATACTCAACATGGCAGCTACAGGGGCGTCTGGTTTTCGGCTAAACTAGTCCTGCCCCTCACACAGCGAGTCGAGTAACGTCATTTGAACTGCGTCGCGCCGCTTTCGCGTCGCGTTGGCGGGAGCGGGAAAGGAATTCGGATTGCCGCCCTTCGGGTCTGTTAAGGAAACGGCTCTTCGGCCCAACCTCCAGTTCCTGTACCCGAGCGACCCCCGAAGCCCGACCCTCTGCGCTCTGTCACCTCCTCGAGCCTCAGGGCAGCAGCCGCGTCTCGTGTCCCTCGGCGCCTCAGCCCCTAGCAGCGATGCATGTGATAAAGCGAGGTGAGAGGCCGGGGTGGCGGCGGGAGGGTCACGAGCAGTGGGCCTCCCCGCCCGCCGCTTCCCGCCTTGCGGGCCGCGGCTTCTTTCGCCGGTCAGCCTGCTCGGCCTGCGGGCTTCGTCAGGCGCCCTCGCCCGCCCTGCCTTTAGCCTGCGCCCCAGGAACATCCCGCCTGCACACAAGGGCCCCGAGCCCTCATCTTGCGGGCGGCACTGCATCCCGCACCGAGCGCCCGAGGTGGAGTGCCACCCGTGTCGTCCCTGGAGAAGCTGCGCGCAGAGGGAGAGGGAGGTTGGGTGGCGGACGCAGGCCCACAGGAAGTTGATGGTGCGGCCCAGGTTCAAGCCGGAGCTAACGGCGGGCTTTTATTGCAAACGTTGTGGACTTGAGAGCCGTGGAGTTGGCGACTTGAGGGGAGCTAGGGGTCAAGGGATCCCGCACCTGCTCAGGGATGTGGGGTGAAAAACTTCTCAAGCACAGGCGTCTCCCCGAGTCCACCTTTCGTCGGAGATGAGAGGCCGTTTGTCCCCGGAGCAACCCGGAGGAGTTCGGGATGGACTCGAGCTGGCCTTCCCCTGGATGGGAGGAGCTGCGGAGGCCGCAGCGACCCGGGCGTTGACCCGGTGGGCCTGGCAGAGCCGGGAGCCTGTACCCTTACTCCCAGCTGTTTCCCTTCCTGCCAGTCCCTTTGCTCCGCTATGTGAAATTGATGACCGACCCAGCCTTCAAAAAGGTTTTTAATGAGGTTGGAACGCCCAGAGCAAAACATGACTTTCACCAGATGCCTGTGAGACAGGTCCGAACACGTTTGCAGTTGAACCCGCTTACCTCTTAAAGCGATAAAAGTTTTTTCAAAATTGTCAGTTGGTCAATACTGGTTGACAGACAGGATTTGTTCAGTACAGTTTGTTTCAAAGATAAGAACTTTATGCCCATCCTTATCACAGGACCCACCTTGAAGAGATGTTCCAGGAAAGGATAACTTATTTTACCAAACTGTACTTTTTAAAAACTTTGTTGAAGTAATAGTGCACAATAACATTTTATAGGTTTAAGATGTGCATTATGGTACATCCACATCTGTATTACTGCATGAAGCTCATCACTGTTCAATGCTATCCTTCACCTTATAATTGATTGCTCTTACCCAATTTGCCTACCTCACTTCCCCTTCCCTTATGCAGAATAATTGTTTTAAAATACAGGATAATATGAGTGCTGTGGGTAGGTAGACGGTTGATGGTGTTTAGGTGGTTTAACTACAGCCGAGAGATGGAGAGATGGACAGTGGTGGCCCTTCTTGTGTTTGGTGTCTTGAGGATATCATTTCCCTAGGCCCCTATTTCAGCTGATAAAATCAAAATACTTAGTGCGCTTTTATTATTTTAGTGCACTTCTGTGGGTGAGACATGAGTATCAGTTTTTGAGACCTTTGGGAAAAAAGTATGAAAGGATAAGGATCCCCTTAGAATATGTCTGTAACAGATGAAAGCTAGTAACTGTAGATGATTGGAATGGGTTGCAGTTTTTACCTTTTGGGTTCACTTTGAAATAATATAATAACAAAAAAAAGACTACCTACAAGCATATTTGGGCTCTATTCTTGGGCTGGCTCCCCCATGAGTAGATATTCCCCCCTCCAAAAAAAAGCTCTTGTCTAAGCAAAAAAAAAAAGCACTACCTAAAATAAGTTCTAAAAGACAGAACTGCTGTCATCCTTCAGGGTATAATCTGATTTAGATGGTTCCCTGCATCATTCTGCCAGTGTTGCATTGAGAAAGATTGCTAATATGTAAAGTTAGAGTTATATTTGTTTCTTTTTTGTGTTTTTAATGTGCTCAGGGTTTTCTTCTCATACTACGTGACAGTGTAGTAGCAGACTAATGAAATTTTGCATATTTAAAAACATTTGGTTTTCTTTTAAAGGCGGTTAAAAAGGCAAGCAGGAAGAGAGAAGAGGAAGTCCTTTTATTTATTTTTATTTAGTTGTTCATCTTGGCTGTTCCCCCTAGCCCTAGGTTGTGAGCCCTGTTCCTTGGGATGTATGTGAACTGTGCTTTGTCAAAGGTGGTGACTTAACTGCTACTCCACCATGTGTGCCAGGTTTTTTATTTTAATGTAATTATTCAGGAGGACAACTGGTGTCATGCTGCAAGTACATTTTTTTTTCAAATGCAATCTCCAATGGATTTTTGGTTTTGTCTTTTTTTAAAGGAAAGGTACAGGTAGAAATGAAGGTGAGTTGGGAGGCAGGCAGGAAGAGAGAAGATGAAGAAGCATTTTATTTTATTTTATTTTATTTTATTTTATGTGTGTTTAGTTGTTTAGTCTGGTTGTTTCTTCATTTCCCACCTCACCAGGACTCCAACCCAAGAGTATATGGTTTGCGCTCCTCTGGAGATGATTGACCTAATTATTACTCTAACAGTACTTTCTTAATCTGTTAACATCTTACTAAGCACTCTGAGGGAAATGAAAGAAGACAGCTTCATCTTCAAGATCTTAGAGTTGTTAGGGTTGTAGGAATAATCCACATGAAGGTTAGATAGTAGGGAATTGTAGATGAGTTTTTTTTATCTGCTGTCTTTTATTTTTTAAAGAAAAATAGGCAGGCAGGAAGGAAGAGAGGGGAGGAAGGATCTTATAAATTTATTTGTTCATATCTGGTTGTTAATCTCAGCTCCAGGTCTCAGATCCTGACTTTATGTGGTCTACACCCCAGACATTAACACCTGAGTTGCTCTGCGTGTGTGTATAAACTGAAAACAAAAGTTTCCAAAATAGTGCCTTCTGAAGCATCCATTTGCACTATAATATCTCTTCTATTCCTTTCCTAGCCCTCTTTTTCTTTTTTTCCCTACCCTTCCCTAACTTCCCTTCCCTCCCTTTGTCCCTCCTCTACCTCCCTCCCTAACCCCTTTTGTAGCCCACTGTATTATTTTACAAATCTATGTGGATACTGTATTGGACACTGAAATTTCAATGATGACTAGGCAGATACCCCAGCTTACAAAGATTTACAATCAGTTGAGAAGAATAAAGCTGTAATATAATAAAATATGATGCTGACGAGTCTTGGTGGAGTTGCAGTTTAGTCAGCTACCTTTGGCTGAGCTCATAGGCCACATATCCCAAGTACCTGGGACTAGAGTGAAAACTAACATGAACAACTTAATAAAATAAAGTGCTTCTTTCTCCTCCCTGCCTGCTTGTCTCTGCTTGCTTTCATGCCTGCCTGTACTTTTCCTTTAAAAAAAACCAAAAACCTATATATCTATATATCTATATCTCTATATATATGTATATATTTGCGCTCTGATAGGTAAAATACAAGCTGTAGGAACCCATTCATTCAGTTATTTCGAAAGTATTTATCTAACAGCTCTTCGCGCCAGGAACTGTTATAGGTATTGGAGAGTCAGCAGTGAACAAAGCAAGCTAATCCCATTTCTTGTGGAGTTTACATTCTGATGTGGGTCAGAGAGGTTAAGTGTACTTAAGAAACAAGTAAAGGTAAATATCAGTTAATTTCATGTAGTAATTTGTGAGATGATAGTAAAATGCAGTAATATGATGAAGAATGAGAAGAAAATCTGGGATTGCATTCTTAGTGGGGGAGCTGACATTTGAGTTGAACCCTGGCTAATACTAAGAGCCAGCTGTTGAAGATCCGTGAACTGAATGTACCAGGTAGAGGAATTAGAAGAGGTATATCCTTGGTCTTGCTGTATTAACAAAGCCTTTTAAAGTGAGGAGAATTAAATAAGACAGCTAACCAAGAGACAATTAGTATTACCGGATTTCAGAAGAGGAAGAGGTCAATGTGAGTTATAGTAGTTGAGGCAAGTTGATGGATATGATCAGAATTGGAGAGAAAGTAGGACTTAGATGTATGGAAAGATAGAAAAGGGAGTTTTAGGCAGAGTATGGAATAAGCAATGATGTGAATGTGGAAATGGGAGGCCCTATTGGGGCTTAAGATATTTCACAGTGAACAGTAGGGAATGTGTAGAGCTAAACTGCGAAAGACCTTGCTTGAAAGAAGAGGGTAATGTAGAGGGTGAGAAGCAGGGATTAGTGATGTGATAAAATTAGCATCTGGGCTCATCAGTTCGTGAACAAGTAGAAGTCTATATGCTCCTCCTTTATAGTGTGAGTTAAGACAATTGCTGTTGTAGTTTTGTCAGTTTCTTGATTAATTTGACAGCTACAGAATTCTCAGTTTGCATTTATTACTTTGTAGTCATCTCCCTGTCTATTTAACCAGTTGGTAAAGCTTTGAGAGCTCAGTCCCAAGTGAGCCAGTTAAGCACTGCATATGTGAATCTGATTAAAAAAGATCACAATGGTGATCAGGAGGAGAGCGGCTAGCCTAGTGCTAATTTATTAGTGCAGATGAAAAATTAACAATCTGTTGATGATGGGTTAGTAGTGGTATCTTACTGTTTATTTATTCTTCATCAGACATTGAATACTAACCTTGGACTAGCCACTGGCTAAGTTTGAGAATACAAATGTTAAAGAGAAGGTTAAATATAAACACATTTGACATGTTGTCTTTTAGTTACTAGTTATAGGAGGTTTAGGAAACAGAAACTGATCAATATAGGACACTAACATTTATCGAGTGCCCATTGTATATGAATGTTTCATGCTGTGATCCATGTTTTCCCAATAAAAACAGCTTTATTTTAGTTTTCAAAAAATATTTATTGAGGTAAGTTCAATTTACAAAATAATATAAATGCATGTGTGAGGTTCATCATCTGTCAGTAAATGACAATATACCACCCCCACTTCTACATCACCAAAAGTCCTTTACCTACTCTCTGTTGGACTCCTACCACCACTTGCTCCTGCCCCTTCCCTATTGGTCACTACAGTTCTGTTAATGTCTAATAATTGGCTTTTGTTTTGTCTGTTCGTTTACTTTGTTTCTTTATATTCCACATGAGTGAGATTTTGTAGTATCACTTAGCACAATCCCTTTAGTTCCATCCATGTAGTTGAAAATGGCAGGATCTTGCCTTTTTAAGACTATTTGGTAGTCCATTGTGTCTATTCAATTATCGGCTATTGTAAATAATGCTGCAGTAAACATGGGGGTGTATATATCTCTGCAAATTAGCTTTTTCTGTGTGTATGTCTTTTTGTTTTTTGTTGGTGTTTTTTTTTTTTTTTGTAAATACAGGATCATATGGGATTTTCATTCTCAATTTTTTTAGGACTCCATACTGCTTTCCATAAAGATTCCATCAATTTATACTCTTATCAACAGTGTAAAGGTGTTCCCATTTCCTTGCATTCTCAGGAACATTTGTTGTTTCCAATATTGGATAATAGCCATTCTCACAGGTGTGAGATGATACCTCATTGTTGTTTCGAAGAGCAGTTTTTTAGGAAGAACATCTTTTCATGTGCCTGTTGGTTATCTATGTCTCCTTTGGAGAAATGTCTATTTAATTCTGCCTGTTTTTTGATTGGATTATTTGCTTTTCTGTTGTTGAGTTTTATGAGTTGTTTATATATTTTGGATATTAAACCCTTGCCAGATGAATGATGTGTAAACATCTGTTTAGTAGATGTTTTCTTGTTTTGGTGATAGTTTTGCTATGCAAAACTTTTCAATTCGAATGTAGTTCCATTTGTTTATTTTTGTTTCCCTTGCTGAAGAGTGCTTTATTTTTAATGAGATATAATAATTGTAGCTATATCACAAAAATCTCTTTTACCTTATCTCATTTTATTGTCACGAGAAGCTGATGAGGTAGGTAGAAGAGGTATAATTATCCCCATTCTACAAATTAAGATCTGTAATGACTGATCTTGTGGCTTGTCTAAAGTTAGAACTATTTAGTGATGTGACAAAGCTACTATTTCTGGTAAGAATAATTAAGTTAAGTGAAGGTTGTATGAGCACTGTTTGAAATTAAACTAAGACTAATAAGACCTTTTTTTGGAAGGAGAAAGGGGAATATGATCTAAATTTAAAATCATGAACGAACTAAGACAAGATCTACACATATTTGCTTATGATATCCTCAAAAAATTAAGTGTTTGCCTCTGGAAAATTTTCTTGAAATAGAAAGAAGTGCCTCTTTACATGGTGTGAAATAAATTCAAAATCATTACCCTAGGAACATATATAAGCCAAATTTATTATGAAATTGCTAGAATAGAGGCAGTTTTATAAATCGTTTGGCATTCAGTAGCTATTTGAGTACCTGATCTCAGGCCTTGATCTTTGGTCTGGGCACTGGTAATGGTTAAAAAAAAAAAAAAAAAAAAGCAAAAAAACCCATGCAACAAAGAAATCTTTTCTTTTACAAACCATAGTCTAGTGAATGGGTGGAGAGAGTCATACAATAAGCAAATATGTAAGTAAAATATATAGTATGATGATGATAAATGCTATAGAGAAAAAGGAAGCACAGAAGGACTAGAGGGATAAGAAAAGCAAGACAGTGTTTGGGGCATTGCAATTTAAAATCTGGAGATCAGGGATAGCCTTACTGAGAATGTATTGAGCAAAGACTTAAAAGAGGTGTAGATAACAAGAGGTCAAGATTTGCCAGGTTAGAGTAATTGAGGAAGTTGGGAAAGTAGGAGGTGAAGTTGGGGGACAAGGAGTGTACAGGGCAGATTGTGTAGGATTCTTAGGACTGTTGTTATGAATCTGACTTTCATTCTAAAGAAGATAATAATCATTATTGGGAATTTTGATGAGGGGGTGTTGATGTGATATTGATTAAGGATAATTGTGACTAGGATAATCATGACTGGATAATTGTGATACGGGACAAGGGGGAAATAGATCATTTGGGAAGTTATAAGAATCCATGTAATTTATAATGGAAGGGGTGGGTAGACTTTCAGTGTAGGCTCCTTCTTTAAAGATGACAAAATAATCTTTTGATGGGGGCGGTCTAACTTTTTTATCTGTGAATAGTGTTTCATGTCCGTCAATTTTAAAAGTTTACATGTTGATTACATTTGATTCTTTGACATTGTTATCTTTTTTTTTTTTTTTTTAAGGAAAGGTGTAGGTAGGAATGGAGGTGAGTAGACAAGCAGTCAGGAAGAGAGGAGGAGGAAGAAGCATTTTATTTAGTTGTTCACATTGTGTCACCCCCACAAAACCCCAAGGATGTGAACCTGGGTCCTTGGGATATGGACTGTACTAGGCTGGAAGCAGCAGACCTAACTGCTACTCCACCAGGATACGCTAACTTTGCTGTCTTAATGAATACTAATAGGAATTGTGTCGTTTGATTTTTTTCAGATGGCCGACAAGAGCGAGTTATGTTCGACAAAATTACCTCTCGAATCCAGAAGCTTTGTTATGGACTCAATACTGACTTTGTTGATCCTGTAAGTAAATAAGGTTTTATGTCTTATTGTTTTTTTTTTTTTTTTTCTTATGATTCTTTTTACTTATCTCTTATCTCTGGCTTGCTATTTACTTGATAGTGATTTTGGTTTAATATTCTTATTAAGCCCTTGGATATAAAATGTGAATTCATTACTTAAAATATTTTTTCTGAATTTTGGTTTTGTCTTATGAATTCTTACTTAGTTTCAGAGAACTCTAAAAGTGAGCAAAGAGGAAAACTTGACAGTAATACTTCCTTGAGTAAATTGTTTTATTCATAAGCAGAAAAGCCTATAGTAAATCTTGTTTTAGAATTGTAGTCACTTGGATAGAAACTATTTTGAAATTTGCTTTTTGTTATCTCTATAGAACAAATACATTTAAGTAACATAAATATATTTCACAAGACAGCATTTAAATGAAATTAAGGAGAACAAGCAAGCTGCTTTCGTAAACAAGCTGTTCTGCTTTTCTTATCTTCTGTCTGTGACTCCTGTTCTAGATCCTCATTATCCCTTAGTGGACTGGTGTCTACTGGTCTCTGTAGTGTCTTCCTTAATCGTGTTCTCTTCAAATACATCTTCTGCATGACTTGTTATCTTCCTAAAACGGAATCTCTAAGAACTCTTTTTCAAGCTACCCATATAACCCAGTTTTATTTAGGTGTTTAGCTGTACTGTAGTTCTGTGCTGGCCGCAGAGCATTAGCCTTATAGTATAGAAATTAATTATGTGTCTCTGTCCTCTCCTAGAGTTGAGAGTGGGTTATGTCGCATTCTTATGATACCCATTATGCTTAGTATATATGTAATTAGGTGGTTGGTAAATACTGACTTGATCAACGTGATCAAAAGGAAATAATTTTATATAACTTTAAAATATGCTTATTATTCTCTTTTAAATTTAGGATTTTTAGACAGTCATTAAAATAGGAGAATGTTAGAGGTAGAACAAACCTAGGTTGAGAGATCTCCTATTTCATCTTCTTTGTCTTACAGATAAAGAAAATTCTAAAATAAGGGAAGTAGCTTTTGTAAGTTAGTGGGAATGTATGGAGAAGAAGTTAGGTCGCTCGACTCTTAGATGTTCTGTTGCCTCATGTAATACTACATCTCAGAGTGCGGGGGTGTTACAGCAGACTTAAGCTGACTAGGGTAGATTTGGTTGAAAAAGTATCTATGCTATTAGATCTGGCACAGTTAGCACAAAGACGTTGTTTTATTCTGAGTTCTGACTGTTTGCCTGTATAGCACCAGAAACCATTTAAAAGAATTGACTGCTCTTTTACTGAACATAACTTGTTTGCTGTATCTGCGAAGAAAGTGATTAGGAGCAACTTGGTATAATGTAATGAAAATAGATACCTTTTTTTGACGGGGACACTTCGTTTAACTGGGAAGTACATTCATTTTCTGTTGGATTGAGCTATTTTTTAAAGAGTAAATAAACAGACATTATACAACTTAGACTTTTAATGTTTGATATAATTTATACGTTGTGTTTTAAATAGGAGAACCTCTTAAAATGTGATTTTGAAAACAGTGAAAAATAGTGAACTTGAATGGGATGTGGAACAGAAGACTTAGTAACTTTGGAAAAGTTCCAGTAAACTTAACCTCAGGTTCCTTATGTAAAATGGTGTTAATAATAATACCTATCTGATTTGTGAAGTACCAGAGATTATGCAAGTTGAGATGCTTTGTATTTGAGAAGTGCTAAAGAAAGAAGTCATTAAATTATTTGATAGTTTAGTTTCAGCTCTTAATATACTATAAATATAAAAGGAGATATACCTTTATTTCCTTTAATTGGAATGATTAAAGTTGGATTCATTTTCTTTTCTATACTTGTTCCCTGTTAGAATAGGAGGAAAATGGGTAAGAATAGCTCAAACCCTCATCACCTAGGGAGAATTTGAATGAAAGATGGGGAAATACTCAGAGAATCATTGGTCTGTTATTAGCAATTTCCCTCTAAGACTGCTAATCTTTGTTAAAGCTATACTTAGTTTTGTTTGTTCAGTGATTTTTTTTTTTTTTTTTTAAGAGCGAAAGGAAGGGAAAGGAGGAAGAAGCATTTAAAGAAGGAAAAAGGAGGAGGAGGAAACACTTTTCTTTATTTGATTATTTTGGTTGTTCCCCCAGCCCCAGGTCTTAAACCCAGGTCCTTGGACTTTACATGGTCAGCGCCCTAGCCTCTGGCTTAGCATCTGAGCCACCAAGGCACACCATTCCTTCCCCACCTTCCCATTATCTTCAAAAAGATAATTACTCAGAAACAGAAGTTATCTGTTTTATTTTTGTATCAATTTATTTGTTTGTTACTATTCATTGTTGAGGAAGCTCAAGTTATTCTTGGTTTTGTTTTTATAGGCTCAGATCACCATGAAAGTAATCCAAGGCTTATACAGTGGGGTTACCACTGTGGAACTAGATACCTTGGCTGCTGAAACTGCTGCGACCTTGACTACTAAGCACCCTGATTATGCCATCCTAGCAGCAAGGATTGCTGTCTCTAACTTGCACAAAGAAACCAAGAAAGCGTTCAGTGGTGAGTCTAGAGGAAACAGCTAGAAGTTAGTGTTCTCAGAAAATATATAAGGGTACTGGAATGAATTTTGAATGTTAAAGAAAAATTGCATCTTGTTTAAAAAAGCAAAATGTGCAAGTTAATGGTAGAAAGGTGACTAGAACTTGTTTCTCCATAGCTACTGCATATAGCTTGAAAGGGTCAGTGAGTCCTTTTCTTTATCCATTTTGTTCTCTCTCTATTTTAAGCTCATAGTTAGGCTGTTGGTGGTATTGAAGAGAGGAGAAATGAGTAATTATTTACAAGTTCTGGTTTAGATAAAATATTACAGTTAATCTTTGTGACTTTTACAAAGACTTTATTTCATCCCTCTTATTTTGCAACTCAGGGAATGTGGACAGTAGAAGACAAAATGATTTATTTAATATATAAAAAGAGGTGTCCAAAAAGTCAGCTGGTACACTAATATGAAAACTCTTGGCTCTCAATTTTTTATCATTACTTGGGGCTTCAACTATATCTTACTCTTTATTAGATTTATTGTAAGGATATCAGTTCTTCCAAAATTGATCTATAAAGTCAGTTCTAATCAAAACACCAACATTGTGTGTGTGTGCGTGTGTGTGTGTGTTGCAGGCCAAATACTGCTGTAATATCTTGAAAAAGTAAGAGGGCTCACTAAATGTGCATCTATAGAATTGAGATGTTTGGGATGATAGAGTCTGAATTTTAAGTTCAGTTTCTGTTCTGATAGGTAAAATTGGTTTTTTTTGAGAAGACTTCATAATTTTGCTTTTATTTATTTTCACCCAGTAATTTTCAATGGAATTGGGTATCAGAATCACCTGGGAAAGTTTTCAAACTACAAGAACTTAGACTCACTATAACTTTGGAAGATTGTTTCCTTAAGCAAGGCTTTATATATATTTGTCCAACATGTATATGTTTATTGAATGCTTTCTGTGTGAGACCCTGAAACAAGTTGGAATGAAAAAAGGGGTTGAGAATCACTTTTAAACTTACTGGATGTGCGCTGGTGGCCTAGCAGATAAGGCGCTGGGCCTAGTCCACATATATCTCAAGTTTTGAAATCTGGGACCTGGTTGAACAACCAGGATGAACAATTAAAAAATAAATGCTTCTTCGTCTTCTCTCTTCCTGTGTTACCTGTGTTACTTGCCTTTGTCCCTTATTATATCTTTCCTTAAAAAAATTAAATCTTAAACTGTTACTTAAAAGTTAAATTAGCTGTTAAATGACTTTGTCTTTTTAATGTTTTTTACTTTTAGATGTGATGGAGGACCTATGCAATTACATAAATCCACATAATGGCAGACATTCTCCTATGGTGGCCAAGTCAACACTGGATATTGTTTTGGCTAATAAAGATGTATGTATAATGCTTTTTAATGGATTCTTATTTGAAAGCAACATGCATATTAGGAAAAAACCCTAAAAAACAACTTAAACAATACAAAAGATAGAGGTAAAAGTAATTTTGGAATGCTTTGCTGGAGTAGTGGGTAGGTCTGCTGCTCCTATGGAGTGAAGTTCACATACATCCCCAGGACCCGGATTCGAGTCCTGGGCCAGGGAGAACAACCAAGATAAAAATAAAATGAAGTGCTTCTTTAGCCTCTCTCTTCCTCCCTGCTCGCCTGCATTCCTGCCTTCACCTGGCTCCTTAAGTTGTATGTAGCCTGCATGCCTGTATCTCAGCCCCCTGAGCCACAAGGGATGCCCCGAGACCATGGATTTTGAGCCTTAAACTGAATGTAATCTTGTCTTCTGTCATTGTTTATCATGTTATTATGTGCAGTTTATGTGGGCTACTTTTTAAAATAAAAATATTTATTAGTGTATGGTACCAATGATTTGGGGTTAATAGTTAATCTAAAAACATCTTCAAGAATTATGGTCCCTTTTATACTCATGCTCTTTCGTTCTTTAATTATATATATATATATATATATATATATATATGAAATATTTGGAACATCACATTTGTATTTTTACTTACATGCAGCTTATATATGTGTGTTCTTTTAACGTCTAGGTTTTAGATCTAGTTATTCAGTTTACATACTATTTTTCACTTAATATTAGATATGGATTTCTGTTTTGCAACAGTAATATTTAGTGTTATCTTTATGCTATGTCAGTTTCAGGTCTAGAGTCAGGGCTGAAAGACAAACAGATTTTGTGAAACTAAGTCTAATTTTTTAAATTATGGCTTCTTTTTCGCTTCCATCAGCGTCTGAATTCTGCCATTATCTATGATCGAGATTTCTCTTATAATTACTTTGGATTTAAGGTAAGTAATGGATTTCAAATGAGTGGGAATTTCTCCTTAAATCAAGAAATGGAGTTTTTTGTTTTATTTTAGTGATACTATTATAAAGGTAATACATTGTTGGGAATTTGGATCCATTTGGGAGATTAATGGAGTTCGAGTAGTGGTAGTTTAAATTAAGGAAAGATATTTATTCCATTTGCAATTTTTGAATTTTCCAAATATTACTTTGAAATTCTCTGAAGAGTTATCAGATAATTTGCTAGAATTATTCTGTATTATTTTACTGTTTGTGCAACAACTGTTTATCAAATCCCTACTAAGTGCTTTCATAGGTACATTTTTATTGATAAACAGTTTGAATAGTGATTGAGAACATGAGTGTTAGTGTTAGATCATTTGGATTCAGATCTCTTCTCCTTATTAGCAAGTTACCTAAGAACTCTGTTTCAATTTCCTCATCTTTAGAATGGAGGGTTTTTTTTAACTTATTTTTTAATTGTAATTAGTCTACACATTAAAATAATTTCCTATGTATAGGTTCCCCATTTCTTAGATGTATTTCAGCACACCATGCTCTCCACCAGATTACCAAGTGTTTTTCCCCATTGTCCAGTGGGCTCCGCCACCATTTGTCCCTGCCCTCCCTATTCCCTTTTGGTAACCTCAGTTCTGTTGCAAATATTTCAGGGTTGGTTATGTTTTGTCTGTTCCTTTGTTTTGTCTATAGAATGGAGATTTTAATAATGAAATTTTAACAGCAAATTCTACTACGAATTAAATGAATCTCTGTGTTGCTTAGATTAATACCTAAACTTTTATAAGCACTTTGTGTTAACTATATGATGATGAATACCACAACTTCTGCTTTTAATGTTATACATGTGAAATATGTATATCTGGCTTTCCCCAGAAATTTTCATGCATTTTTTCTAAAACCAGTAGGCAATTGATCATATTCTAAAATGAGACTAGTAAGAATAAATATGCTATCTACTTAAAATTATATAAAAATTGACAAGATTTAAATAGATTGCTTTATTGTGAGTGATACATCCATTGTGTTTTTAAAAACTGTGCCCTGGAAGTTGATTGCTTTGCTTTTTTTTTTTTTAAGACACTGGAGCGGTCGTATTTGTTGAAGATCAATGGAAAAGGTAAGAAATGAATTATATACTATATTTTCTATTCATTATATTTAATAAAGAATTTTGGGCTTTAACATTTCTTATTTAAACTAACATTTTTTAATTTTAGACTTTTAGAGTAATTGTTTTGCTTATCAGTATAAAGTTTTTTAACTTTTCTTGTTTATTTTTTTGACTCAAGTACTTGTCTCAGCCTCTTTTTTCTCTTTTTTCACGTCTTATCATGTGAAAACTTCTCTTGATTCTAGTGGCTGAAAGACCGCAACATATGTTGATGAGGGTATCTGTGGGCATTCACAAAAAAGATATTGATGCTGCTATTGAATCATACAATCTTCTTTCTGAGAAGTGGTTTACCCATGCCTCTCCTACTCTATTCAATGCTGGTACCAACCGCCCACAGCTTTCTAGGTATGTGTCATCTATAGTTGTTTTTAATGATCCGAAGTGGTGCTTTTGACAAGGGAGATAAAATGGAACTTGAAGAAACTAAGTAGTTTGTCACATAAAAATTAATTCAACATTTAGTTATACTGATTAAAGTTTGCATTCTGACAATTTCTTGCTAGAATTAGAAGCAAATGCTGATAATGAAATTTTCTAAAATTAGTTGTGATGGTTGCACAGCTATGATCATATTAAAAATCATTAATTGAACACTTTAGATGGAATTGTGTGCTATGTGAATTATATCTCAAAAAATTGCTTTGCAATAAACAAGATATTGATAACTAGGAGAATCTTATAATAGTTTGCAGAAAAGATTACGGTAGTTTGTATTAGAAAGATAAAGGTAGAGATTGAGAGTAAACATTTTCAAGAGATATTTAGGAGGTAATTTGATGGTGTTTGGATGTCCATTAAGAGTAGTTTCTGAGTTTCATGGGCAGAGTAAAAGGATTAATTGGGATGCCATTTACTGAGAAAATGAACTCTGGAGCAGAGTCTTGTAATATTTTTTTTTTCTTTTAAAAAGACCCTTAAGCATGTTGATTCATCCCAGAAATTCAAGGATATGTTAACATCAAAATGTATATTATTGTAATTCATAGCACTAACATTTTACACCTTTAATACTCTTCCATAATAAAATTAGCAAAATAAATGTAGAATAACTTAATTTGGTAAAAATTTATCAACTAAAAACTTAGCTAACACCTGTTTTCAACGTTGTCATGGATGCCTGAGCAAACGTTAAGAAAAAAAGATTAGAAATGAGGGAACAGAAATGTAAATGATAGATATGATTTTTATATAGGAAGTTCAAGAGTACTTAGATATTATTACTTCAACTTACATTTTGATAGGAGATACATATATAACTTCAGGGTGGTGAAAGATTTCTTAAAATATATATAATAAGTAAAACACAATAAAGGAAAAATTGACTACATTAAAATTAAAAACTTAGTACACCCTGGTGACTCAGGTGCTAAGCTGGCAGCTGGTGCATAGACTATGTAAAGCCTAAGGACCTGGGTTTAGGTCCAGGGTAAACAACCAGAAATAAATAAATAAAATAGTACTTTCTCTTCCCTTCCCTTCTCCCTCCCTCCCCCTCGGCCCTCTCCTTCCCTCCTCCCTTCCTTCTCCCTCTCTTCTCTCCTTCTTTCCTTTCTTCCTCTTAAAAAAATTAAAAATAAACAAAAAACAAAATGATGAAAAATGAAAAAACAAGTTTGAGACTGGGAGAAGATTTTTACAATGTGTGTTAATTACTGAGGGTTTATAAGAAAATGACATAAAAAGAAATAGAAACATGGGCAAAGGATGTAAATAAATTAAGTCAGAAGATTAATAAACATGCAATTGATAAAATTTGCTAATAATTAGGAATATCAAAGTTAACGTGTTGTTTTATACCCATCAAATAGATAAAAATGAAAAGACTGATAATGCCAGGTGTTGGTGAGAAAGCAAAACTCAGGGAAGTTTCATACTTAAATATCCATTTTAGAGATTTTTTTGTAAAGTAGAGCATATGCATTATCTTTTGAACCAGAAATTACCTTCCAAAGTTTGTGCTTTTTGGAAATCCTTATATATAGCACAAGAAGATACGTTCAAGAATTTTCAAACCAATATTATATAGAATAACAAGCAAGTTGGAAATAATCCAGATAGCCATCAACAGGCAAATGGACAAATATATTGGAATATTTATACAATGGAGTGTTACCATAGTGAAAAGGAAAAGGAAAAAGAAAAACTAGGGCTACATCTGAGGGTAGGAATGAATCTAACTTTGAGTTAAAAGCAAGTTGTAGAAAGATAAATAAATGTATAACCAGGAATGTAAAAATGCAGTACATAAAAGCTAAAAACAAAAACAACAACAAAAAAAGGGTAGAATTGCATGGAAGTAATATGAGATTGTAGTTAGGCTATATTTGCAGTGCCTAATGTCTTGAGGTAGGTGGTAATTACAAAGTATATGTTATTCTCTACATCTTTCTGAATATGTGAATATTTGATAGAAAAGGATAGATTTTATTTGAGTGGTTGAATATTCAAGATGGTGAAGGATACTGATAGAATAAAATTCCTGAGATAGGGAGCAGGATGAGATCCAAGGCACAGGGGGAGGGTTTGTCTTCAAAAAGATTGTAAGGGAGCTAAGTTTGGGGGACATACCAAGGAATTTGGTTGATCATCAAATAGATGTTTCTTTTTTCGTGTGTTTAATTTTTCTTGATTTACTAACAGGTTGAAAAAAACCATGATAGATGCTTTAGAATGTGCATGAAAATAGTTTGGTGACATGTAAGCTAATACTTTAGATTTATCTATAAGACTTTATCTATAAGGATTAGCATCTAGGGTAAGCAGCAAGGTGATTTTATTTTTTAAAGGAAAGGTGCAGATAGGAATGAAAGCAGGTAGGATAGGAAGGCAGGCAGGAAGAGAGAGAAAGAAATTTTACTTTTATTTAGTTGTTCACACTGGTGGTTTTCCCCCATTCCCTCACTTGAACTTGGGTATGTGGCCTGTGTGCCTTCACAGGCAATTGACCTAACTGCTTTTCCACCAGGGTGTGCCACAAGGTCATTTTAAAGTAATATGTATCTTCTAAAATCACTTAGGAATTATGTAAACTTTAAATCTTTCATTTGCCTAACTTACTGTCTTTGGATTGTATAGTCATTTTTATGACTCTGCTTTGTTTTATTTCCTTGATGAGTTGTGACTTTTCCCTGCCCCTGTAGCTGTTTTCTTCTCAGTATGAAAGATGATAGCATTGAAGGCATTTATGACACTCTAAAGCAGTGTGCATTGATTTCAAAGTCTGCTGGGGGAATTGGTGTTGCTGTGAGTTGTATTCGAGCTACCGGCAGCTACATTGCTGGGGTAAGTTTCTGTTAAATGACTTTGAAAAAGTGTAGACTAGAGAGATTCAAGTCTCTAAGCTACCAAGTTTAAGGTTGAGAGGGCATATATTGGGACTTGGCAGACCTGGGTCTCTGTTAATCACTGTGTCTAATTTTTCCTACTTTTGACTTTATTTCCATCTATCAGAGATTTAGATTAATGATCTCTGGGATCCTTTGTAGCTCAAATTTTAGAATTCTAATTTATTGTAGCAATAAACAGCAACAGCTATCATTTATTGACTGCTTACTGTGTGCTATGTTTGATATGAAAGTTAAGTGAATTACTCATTTGATCCCTACTACAACCTTTATGAAATAGTTACCATTATAGACATTTGTTAGGAACTTTACTCCTTACACTACTTTGTGAGTGTAGAAATAATTGTTTTTGTTTTACAAAAGAGGTAGCTGAGGCTTAGAAAGTTAAATTACTTCCAGAGATCATCACTTGCTATGTGATAGAGTCAGGCAGGATTCAAGCTTTAAACATGGGCACTCTATGATGTAAATTTCAGCCCTTTGCTAGTTAACTGTTCATCTGGAGACAAGATAATGATTTGGGGGTAAGACCTGCATTTAAATTCTATCTCCACACTACTTATTAGTAATATGGCCTAGTGCAAATTATTTTATATCTCTGAGATTGTTTCATTATTTATAATGTAAAGAAAATACCTAGCCCTATAGAATGGAGAGTTTATAGGAAAACTATTTCATTATGTGGTGTTTTAGAGGTGCTGTGATGTACACAGTACTTTCATACAGTAGTAGGTGAGTCATTGCTAACTTGTCTTTCTAGATTGCTTAGACTTGCGTGGGGGTTTGAAGGATTATTTTAAAAGTTTCATGAAGTGTCTTCTAGTCGTAGGCATCTCTGTATTTTCTTATCTTCCTTTGAGAATGTTTATTGCTGTGAATCTCCATTTACCTTATTGTCTTGACTATCTGTTGTATGTAATTCTTACTGTAAATTGCCTTGAATTCTTTTGGAAAAAGGCATTGTAACAGTGTTCTTTCACTCTTCTCTAAAAAGATAAAAAGTTTATCTTTTTAGAATGACCCTTTGAAAGTATGGAGTTTAAATTTAGCTACTCTGATTTTGGATTCTTCTGACTTGTAATTGTTGTATCTTGCTGTTTTATCTCCAAATTAGAGAAACCAACAAATTGCTTTTTAGATAAGTATAACTTATTTAATGTTTTGTTTATGTTGGACATTGTTTTCAAAATAGAAGTAGAGATGGAGAGGAAATAAAGCTATTGATTGGAAGAGAGTAATTTATTCATTGCAAAGCCGATATGTTCCTTTTCTTGCTGTGTTCCCTTTTCTCTAGATACTTTTATTCTTGGTCTCTTTCAGACTAATGGCAATTCCAATGGCCTCGTGCCAATGCTGAGAGTATATAACAACACAGCTCGCTATGTGGATCAAGGTGGAAATAAGGTATGCTTTTTTGTATGAAAATATTGGAAGCTAAAACTAAAATTTTTAGATATGGGTGCTTATGATAACATGGCTCATTGTTTATGCTTCTATTTTGCCCCTCCCCACTTTTAAAATTAATTTAATGATGTAATTTGCTTGCTTTAAAGTGTACACACTATAAATGTATAATTTGATGGGTTTTGACAGTGTATACACATATATAATCAGCATACCAATCAAGATACAGAACATTTCCATTACTCAAAAATGTTTTCTCCTATACATTTATATTAATTACCCCCATCACTCCCACCCATACTTTATCCCTGGCTGCAGGCAGCTAATCTATTCACCTTTTTCATATGTTTATTTGCAAAGAATTTCTAAGGTTGTGATTCCTAGTAATATCTAATCTTATATAGGAGTTGTAATGTTTCTTCTAGGCTTTTCTTTTTTCTTTTTCCTCCGGTGCCAGGTCTTAAATGCAGGTCTGTGGGCTTTACATGGCCACAGGGGGTGTGCCTAGGTGTTTCTTTTCTTTTCTTTTTTTTTTTTTAGACAAAAGCAAAACTACCTGTTTTATAATAGAGTGAAAAGTGAAATTGAGAGAATTGGGCGGTTATCCTATGTTATCAGCAGGATAGTTTGCAACTTGAGCCTACTTCTTATGAATATGTAGGTATACTAGTCACCTGCTAATTTATGAATTTTTCTCTGATGGACTTAAAAAATATCTCTGGGAAACTATTTGCCTTTAATAATATTAGAACATTGTCAAAGTTATTGCAATATTCTTTGGGCCATATATATATATATATATATATATATATATATATGCATAGTGCAAAATGAGTTGGACAACAACATAAGTGCACCAGCTCGTTCATTGTGTCACTTTGAATAAGTCAGTCTGTTAGTCTTTCTTCTATATTTTATTTATTTCAGTTGCCCTTTTACTCCTAGAATTGTAAGAAAAATATTACTACTTTGTTTTTATAGTATTTTTATTTTTATTGTCTCAATTCATTAACTATAGTGAAGATCAAAAGATTTGGAAAATCTGAGGTTTCTTTGTTTCATTCTGATTCTGAAAAGAATAATTTATTTGCCATTAGCGACCTGGGGCTTTTGCTATTTACCTGGAGCCTTGGCATTTAGACATCTTTGACTTCCTTGATTTAAAGAAGAACACAGGAAAGGAAGAACAACGTGCCAGAGACCTTTTCTTTGCCCTTTGGATTCCAGATCTCTTCATGAAACGAGTGGAGACTAATCAGGTGAGAGATAGGTACTTGTTAGTCATAGTGACTAGATTCATATAAGCCTTCTCTATTGTCATTTTAAGTCATTCTTATGTAAAGTCTACTTATGTGCTAATGAAAGACATTCTAAGCAAGTTAAGAGGTGTCCTTCCTGCTTCCTTGGATTTTCATTTATCTAAAATGATGCTGTTTATATTTTGCTGTACATAATGTGCTCCTGTGTGTAATTCACACCCACATTTTTTGGCCCAAACTTTCAGGGAAAAAAAAAATCTTTCGTTTTGATTTTTTAATTCATATTTTTATTTATTTATATTTAGGTACTTTTTAATATTATGAAGGAGTTTTAGCATTTTTAGCATATTATGGTACAAAAAAATTAATGTAACAAGTAATTGCAAAACACAAGAATAGATACAGGTACAAGAAGCCTTTTTTCCTGTTGCCTCCAGTTTGCTGACACTCTCTGTGGGTGGAGGTCCAGTGTCTCTTGGCAGCTGTGTTGCCATGTTCTTTAGCCTATTTAATAACTGTTAGCTCATAGCTTGCATTGTCTGTATTTTTGTAAAAATAACAGCCAGATTGCTAGCTCCTACCTAAAGTGTACAAAGATGTCACACTGTTCACCCTGTGGTAGTAAAATTGGTATCACTTATCAAGTCAGAGCCACTTACTCTGTGGATAACACATCACTCTTTGTTTAATCTCATTGAATCATTGGCTAAAATTGTCTTTATTTCAAGTTCGTTGTAAGTTCAACAAAACCGATTATCTTATTCCAGGGTCGTATTTTGCATACAAATATTGTCATTGGTTTTTAGATTTATACTTTTAATTCATAAGCACAAATGAAAGAATTAAAGACTTATCTAGATATGGAGTTGGTACTATCTATGTATAATACACATCCTTATTTTTCCCTTACAAATTTGGGCAAAAATGGTACACATTATACATGGCAAAATATGGTAAATGCCTAAGTCAAATACAGATGGTTAGAACTAGGTGTTTGGGGCTGAGTCTGAAAAGATGATTTCAACAATAAATTTCCAAAAGAGTCTGTAGAATCCACTTTCCCTTGCAGTGTTTCTTCCTAACAAACTATATATGGTTGGTTATTTGAAGTATCTTGTAAGTGGTACTGTTCTTCCCTTTGTAGGACTGGTCTTTGATGTGCCCAAATGAGTGTCCTGGTCTGGATGAGGTTTGGGGAGAGGAATTTGAGACGCTATATGAAAGGTATGGGAAAAAATTATGAAAATAGTTATGTTTTAACCATGTATTTCTCTTAATTTGTGAGATCCAAATTTCAAAACTGTATCAGTTTCTAGGAATCTTCAGAAACATCTAGAAGAGAGTGTGATTAATAACTTTATTTTGGTCAGAATTATCCTGATTCTGCACCAGAATTTTAGTTACTTTACTATTTTTTAAAACTTTGGGCATATAAATAAGTGCTTGTGTTTTTTTTAAGATTAATTGATTTTGCTTTTGAGAGAGAAGAAGCACTTTACTTTTATTTAGTTGTTCTCATTTGTTGTGTCCCCGTTCATCTGTCCCCCAGTGCCTCCTGGTCGTGGGTCTTGAACCCTGGACCTCCCAGGTGTACTAGACCAGTAGGCCACCAGGGTGCACCCTAAGATTAATTTTTTAAAGATTAAGAATAGTAGGGTTATTTTCCTCTGCTTTACAGTACATTTGATAAAATAAGTTGTGTACTACTGCAGGTAGGGATTAAGAGCAACTGGAACATGTCAGTAAGTCATTAAATACTGCACAGTAATGGGAGATCTGTCCACTGCAGGTTCTGTCCTTTTCGTTGTGAAAGGTATTGATTTAGTGGCTTTGGGGTATATTTGAAGGCATCTAAAGCTGCCCAATTTTCCTCTGTGGCTTTAGTCAAAGTATAATGAATGTCATATTTCTTTCTTTTTTTTTTTTCTGTACCCTTAGCAGAACTTTGTAAAACAATAAAAAGTCCTTGCAATTTTATATTTTAGTCTTTAAGTTCTCTACTGTGAAGAATTTCCTAGGGAATATTAAAATAATAGCTTTGCCTTTCAGTTATGAGAAACAAGGTCGTGTTCGCAAAGTTGTAAAAGCTCAGCAGCTTTGGTATGCCATCATTGAGTCTCAGACAGAAACAGGTACCCCATACATGCTCTACAAAGATTCCTGTAATCGGAAGAGCAACCAGCAGAACCTGGGAACAATCAAATGCAGCAACCTGTGCACAGAAATAGTAGAATATACCAGCAAAGATGAGGTAGGTCAAAAAAAATGCTGCCTAGAGTACTTGGAGAAGAATCTGAGGAAGTTAATTGTGTGTGAACCTCTTCATTTGATTGTACTTAAGATGGGCAAAGAGAGTTTTCTTAGTTTATTGTAAGCAGAAGGACACTGAAATAGAGATTACAAAGAAAGGAATAGGTGTGATTCTATCCCTTAAATATCTTTTAGTCTAAACCATATAAAAGACTGTCAACTTTTTTTTTTTACATGTACTTCTAATACACTTTTAATAATTGTTACTTGAGAAAAGTAGTAATATACAGTTATGGTGGTCTAGGACAAACAAAATGTTATTAGGATGCTCATTCAGTTTAAAGTATGTAAGCACATATAGAATCCTTTCAGTGAATGATGAGACAAGATTCTAATCTTAAATCTTGAAGGTGAGATATAGAAGAGGCAAGGTTAGAAATGGGACTTTCTTGTTTTAAAGTTTAAAGACCATGGAGAAGCATGGTCCCGTATGACAGATCAGAGATAGGGATATGTTTTATAAAACTAGTATCAAGTAAGTTTTTTTTTTGAGAAATGAAGGCCAGAATGAAGATGAGTGGGCAGGTAGGCAGGAATGGAGAAAAGGATGAAGCATTTTTATTTTACTTAGTTGTTCATCTTGGTTGTTCCGCCAGCCCTGGGTCATGAACCTCAATCCTTGGGATGTTGGCATGTATGTGGATTGCACCAGCCAGAGGTGGTAGACTTATCCACTAGGCCACACCAAAGTAATTTTATTTTGATGAACAAATACATTAAGTTGGTATATGGAAGGGTAACAATGACTGGGGTATAGGAGATAGTATGGGGAAACTGACATATCATAGTGGTGGGGAAACTCTTAGAGGTTTCTGAAAGGAAAATAGCATTAAGATAAGAAAGATTGTTCTTTTGGTTATAGAGTGGCTTGGTGTGAGAAGAGCTTGGAGGGTAACTTAAGGAGATTGTTGGAGCAGCTGGATAGCTTGCTCTTTGGATACTGCATGCAAATTGTGATAATGAGGAATGAACAGATCGCAAATTCTAGGACCTAAGAAAACATTGCTCTTAAAAGTCAGGAAGAAAATGGGAACTGAGTTAAACATACTACTACAGTTGTAGTTTTATTCCACAAAGTTAATTGAGCACCAGCTATGTGTAAGACACTGTAATAAGTACTCTGGGAATGTCAATGAATATGGCTCAGATCCTGCTCTCTAGAAGCTAAACATTTAGTTGGAGAAAAAAAAATGCCACATTTATTCTATTCTGAACTGTACTTTTTTTTTTTGCCATTTTAATGTCCCTGAAATATCCCATGTGGCTTTTACATTCAAAGGGGGCTAAGTGATAAGTATAATAGATCTCTTATTAAATTCTTAAAATTCTGTTAATTTTATTAATTCTCTATCATGTATTTAAGATTTTTTGATAAATTAATTCTTCACTCCTTGTTACTTCTAATACTCTGCCTCAGGAGTTTCCTGTTTGTTAAAATACTCTTCCCACACTTGCTGCACTGCTTGCTTTCTAATCTCTTTAGTTCTTAGTTCATATGGCATGTTCTCAGGACTTCTTTGACAACTGGTATTTAAAAATAGTACCCCTTCCATCCTTATCCCCAGGACTCACTCTCTCCTTCTCCTACCTTATTTTTCTCCATAGCATATATTAGGTTATGTTGTTTAAGCTATGTTTTAAAAATGGGTAGTTGGGCAATTTGTGTAGCATTGAGTGGATGTGAAAGGCATGAGGGAGTCTAGGTAAGAGAACTTGAGAAATTGAATTGGGATGGTTATAATTAAAATGGAAAAGAAGGTGTATTTATCCAACATTATTAAGCATTTACTATATGCCAGATGTGTGGCAAGCACTAAAAATGCAATGATAAATAACACATGATTCCTACCTGAAAAAGATCACTGCCTAGTGTAATGTGATTGTAGAATCACCTGAAGATCTTTTTAAGAAGACAGCAGGACTTTTTATTTTTATTTTTTAAGGAAGGGTACAAGCAGGAATGAAGGTGACCAGGCAGGAAGAGAGAAGAGAAAACACTTTTCTCTCATTTTTTCTCAGTATAATGATTTTATTGTTATTTCTTCTGTTTATAAAACCATATTCATTTTAAGATATTAAGGTTGCTTCTCAGTCTATGGGTATTACACACCGCACCCACCATCTGAGTTTCAATGTCATTTACCACCGCCTTGTTCTTTTCTCCTCCCCTACCTTCCAGCCTCCTGGCAGCCATCATCCTGTGTCCTGTGGGTTTTTTTCTGGGGTTTAATTGTTTCATTAGGAGGAAGCATTTTCATTTATTTTTATTTTAGTTATACACCTTGATTGTTCCACCCCCAGCCCTGTAAGGAAAATGAACCTGTGTTCTTGGGATATGTGTGGACTGTGCTTAGCCAGAGGCAGAAGATTTAATCACTACTCCACAGGGTTCACAAGCAAGACTTTAAGACTTTTTAACGAAAATAAACAAAAACATCATTCTTTAAGAAAGATTCCATTACACACACACACACACACACACACACACACACACACACACACACACACACTATTTTCTTTAACCATTTGTCTGTCAACGGGGCACCTATGTTGTTTTCATATCTTAGTCATTCTATTTAGTGCTTCATTGAGCATGGGAGTACAAATGTCTCTTTGGGATTGTGATTTTATTTCCTTTAGATATGTTTCCCAGGGTGGGATTTCTTGAGCATATGGTGGTTCTTTTTTTGTTTTTTTTTTTGAGGAATTTCCATAATGTGTTCCATATGACTGTACCATTTTGCATTCCTAGCAACAGTACACAGGGGTTCCTTTTCTCCACATTCTAACACTTAATCATTTGTCTTTTTTGTTAATAGCCATTCTGGTGGATTTGAGATGATATCTCATGTAGTTTTGATTTGTATTTCCCTGATGGTTAGCGATGTTGAGCATCTTTTCATGTACCTGTTGGCCATCTGTATATCTTTTGAAAAATGTCTATTGGGTACACCCTGTGGAGTAGTGGTTTGATAGCCACCTCTACCCCGAAGACCCTGGTTCACATCTCGGGTGAGTTGGAACAGCCAAGATGAGCAATTTAATAGAAATTTAAAAAAAGAATGCTGCTTTCCTTCATTCCTGCCTGTACCTGTCTTTTAAAAATAAAAGAAAAATGCCTATTCAAGTCCTTTGCCCATTTTTCAATTGCGTTGGCTTTTTTTTTTTCAGTTTGTTAAGTTGTATGAGTTCTTTGTGCATTTTTGTTATTAACCCCATATCAGATATATGATTTATGAATATTTTCTTCCATTCCATAGGTTGAATTTTCACTCATTATGTCCTTTGTTGTGTAGGAGCTTTTAGTGTTTGATTTTTGATAATCTTGCTTATTTTTGCTTT
The DNA here is from genome assembly GCA_004363575.1 of Solenodon paradoxus. NCBI lineage: Eukaryota > Metazoa > Chordata > Mammalia > Eulipotyphla > Solenodontidae > Solenodon > Solenodon paradoxus. The sequence continues at coordinate 52,888 of RJWH01004339.1, forward strand.
TATTGTCTGTTTTTAACATAGTCAAAAAATTGTTGCCAAGGGATTTTCCCCTTATTTTCTCTTAGTAATTTCAGTTTTATGTATTATGTTTAAGTCTCTAATCTATTTTGACTGCATGTCTATATATGGTGTGATCAAAGGTTTCTGTTTCATCCATATGTATATGCATACCAGTTTTCTTAAAACTATTTGTTGAAGAAATCTTTCTTTTCCCATTGTTCCCCACTGTGTTTTCTTGGAACTTTGATCAGTTGACTACAGCACATGGATTTATTTGTGAGCTCTTTTCTATTTCATTGGCCTATATACCTGTTTTATATCAGAACCATGCTGTTTTACTACTGTAGTTTTGAAATGTAAAATCAGGAACTGTAATTCCATCTTTGTTCTTCTTACTCAAGGTTGCTTTGGCTGCTTAGGGTGTTTGTAATTTCATATGAATTTCAGGATTATTTTTTCTATATCTGTAGAATGGCAGTTGAGATATTGGACTGAATCTATAGTTCATTTTTGGTGGTTTGGGCATTTTGACAGTGTTAAGTTTTCTAGTCCACATACATGAGATATCCTTCTATTTTTATACAGCTTTTTCAGTTTTCTTTATCACTGTTTATAATTTTCAGTGTATGAATCTTTCCATTCTTTGACTAAATTTATTCCCATTTTATTCTTTTTGTTGATATTATGAATGGGATTTTTTATAATTCCCTTTTCAGATAGTTATTTGTAAAATTGAATTTTGTATAGTTTTATATACTGAAACTATAATACATTTATTTGTTTTAAAAAAGATTTTTCAGAATTCACAAATTTGGATCCTTTGTTTTAAGGGGCTTGTCAAACTCAGGGTGAGACAGGCTTGTGTAATTTGGAAGAGCTTTCTGCAGCGATGGAAATGTTTTACATTTGGTGGCTGTTGAGCACTTGAAATATAAGTAGTACATTATATAAGTAGTAAGATTAAGATAATCTTAATTTGAAATTAATTTAATACTAATTAATACTAATTTAATACTAATTAATATGTGTCCAGTGGCTACTATATTGGATAACATATATTAAGACAGATATACATAAAAAATTATAGCACAATGTGAAAAATGTCTGGTAATATAGAACACAGAATTCTCTCTCACCTATACTGTTGATATTATAGCTCACATGTGACTAGATATTGGGGTTTAGCAATTATTTGGTGAGTGATGAAGAGGGAGAAGTCAAAGATAAAATTTTGAAATTTTAGTGTCACAGAGTATTAGAGGCTTACCAGGTAGTATTGATATAGGGAGAAGAAATTGAAATTTTATGTTTCTTGACCCTTTTTCTTTGCATTCCAGGTAGCCGTTTGTAACTTGGCTTCCTTGGCCCTAAATATGTATGTCACAACAGAACACACTTATGACTTTAAGAAGTTGGCTGAAGTTACCAAAGTCATTGTTCGAAACTTGAATAAAATTATTGATATCAACTACTACCCTGTCCCAGAGGTATGAGTAGATTTCTCTGCTTATTGGTAATTACTGAAATCTGAGGTAGAGGGAGTTTTTATGATTTGCTAGTCATCAGATAAATGATTATGATCAGAATGGTGTGTGAAATTGAGATAAAAGAAAATGTGTGTGATTTGGCAAGAATGTTGCTTTTTCTGTTCAGTAACACGTCTTTCTTTTCTAAATCTGTTGGCATGAAGGCAAACTTATCAAATAAACGCCATCGCCCCATTGGAATTGGGGTACAAGGTCTAGCAGATGCTTTTATTTTGATGAGGTATCCTTTTGAAAGTCCAGAAGCCCAGTTATTGAATAAACAGATCTTTGAAACAATTTATTATGGAGCCTTGGAAGCCAGCTGTGATCTTGCTAGGGAGCATGGTCCATACGAAACCTATGAGGGCTCACCAGTCAGCAAGGGAGTAAGTATATGGATGAAATTTCATTTTACCTGCGAGTTTTTATAGTAGGCTGTGAATGACTGCCTCTTACCCCACCCCACCCCACCCTACCCGCAAATATCTCCTTAATCCTTGGACCATATAAATGTTAACTGTTTGGGTGAAAAGGATTTCTTGCAGATGTAATAAAGGATTTTGAGATGATATTTCCCTGGATTATCTAGGTGGTCCCTAAATCTAATGACATTTATATTTACAAGAGACACAGAAGAGGAAGCATGACCTTGGAGGCAGATAGATTGGTGTGTGCAGCCAGAACTCAGAAATGCTGATAGCCACCAGAAGGCAAAGAACAGAGTCTAGAACTTCTGAAGTGAGGCTCCCTCTCAACATGGTTGTTTGGGGCTTCAGACCTCCAGAACTGTGAGAGAATAAATTTGTTATTTTAAGCCATCAAATTCATAGTAATTTGTACCACCAACCATGGGCAACTAATGTGGGTACCCTTTTCCTTTGGAGCCTTCTATTTTAATCTCTTTTAGACATGAAAATAGTCATTGCTAAAATGATTCAAGAAGAATACTCCCTGTATTAGTGTTCTGTTCCTATATTTAGCAGATTAAAGCCACATGCATTCATTATCAATTTCCATGGGTTGGGGTCTGGTCCTCATATAAGATTCAGGGTCCTCTTCCAAATTCACTTAGTTGTTGGCAGAATTCATTTCCTTGCAGCTCTAGAACTCATGACACTTTGCTTCTTCAAAGCCATTTGGAGGGAGAGTCATTTCAGAAGGGCCCAGTCCAGTTACTCTTTTGAAGACAACATTTAAAGTCAGGTCCATCCAAGATAAGCTTGCTTAATTTATAATCAACTGATTGTAATTGCCGGGCTCGACTCCTGTGGACAGGGCTGAAGGAAAGGGGCTGCGAAAGATTGAGAAAGACAAGAAACTAAGATAGAGTGAAAATGGGATCAGGGGGTGAAGTCTTGAGGACTGTCACCCAGAGTATCTGACTCCTTGCATATTTATTGTCATTAGCCAGAGAAGTTGTTTACAATAATTGTTTACATAGCAGAGGTCACACCCAAAATGTCTTAAGCTGTCTGTTTGACATTTAACTTCTTCCTAGATCTCAGCAGGTTAACGGAAACCCCTCCAGCCAAGGTTTTCCTCACTGGGCAGGTACCTAGCATTCCAGGTGCCAAGCGTTCTGTTTCACTGCCAAAGGCATTGATTATGTAGACTAAGCTTTTTCCTTATTTTGTTCCCTACATCTCACCCCTTCTTATTTGCTGCTTTCAAGGAGCAAGAGCCATCAGGAACTGGAGGTGTTGGTATTTCCGTTGTTTTCTGATATTTCCGTTGTTTACTGATTCGGCAGACTTCATAGAATAATAAAAGAAGAAGAGTTAGAATGACCAGTAAAACAGTAAGAGTGCTGATCACAGGTTTCAAATGTTGTAAAGGGTTGAGAGCTGATAAGTCATCTGTAGTGTCATCCATCAGATCATTTCCAGTGATAAATTCTACTTTGTGGCTGAAAGTTTGAGCAATTTGCTGCTGTAATTTTTGCACATCTGAGGTGAGATTTTCCTGTCCCATTAGATGTTTCCTCACCCAGCCCCAGGTATGCAGAGAGGCGTTATATGGATGTGGAGTAATAAAAAATTGTGCGTAATTCCAGTCACAGTTAAGTCCCCTTTGTAATTGCAGACTGGTAAACTGATCCTCGATGAGGAGGATGGCTTGCCGTAAATCTGCAACCGCAGCTACAAGCTGACTGTCAGTTTGTTTTTGAAAATTCCACAGTGCACTAGCGTTAGCATGCTAGTTGCTGTTGGACAGAATGCACAGTTTGAATTCCCTGATGAAGGGCAGTTCCTGTCACTACTGCAGTGGCGGTGACACTAATAGTGCCAATAATTATTGCAATGAGTAACCTGAGAAAATGCTTAGAGTGGCATAAAATTTTTGTGACTTGTCGAACAATGTATAAAGAGGCAGATTCCTGCCAGCGTCATGACATACACGTTGGGAGCCATATGCCTGTTCGTGCTCTTAAGATGTAGATGGACTCAGTGCTGTCATTGAAAGATACTGAGGAGTTAATACCTATGTAAAGCCTGCATTTGGAACATGTTACAGTTGAATTAGCTTGGTTGATAGTGGTGGGTCCTACAAGGAGAACAAATGGTAACTTGAGACAATTTCATAAAAGTAAGCATGTAATTTCCTCTAGAGGTTCTGTACTGTCCTTCCCAAGTAACTAATGGTTCTAAAGCTGCAGACAATTTGCACAGTTCCCTATGCATTGGGCTCTGAGGTGAGTGTGGAGCAGGAGGGCTGAAGCTCCCTCCATGCCACATAATAGGAGCTTCTTTTGTGTGGGCTGAGAGAGTATTGTTCTCCGAATGCCATCAGAGGTCACTGGCAGAAAGATTTGAACGATTTGAGCCCATAGGGCTCCAATCAATGACTGTCCCATAGGAATTAGGAAGAACTCACCCTTCCTTTCCTACGCAGGATTCCCATTGCACCCAGTACAGGGCATAGTTAACTATTTTTTGCTGACATGGAGCCCAGGGAGGTCTTGATAAATTAGTATGACCTGTGCTGTTAAAGGCCCATGATGACAGTAGAGATAACCTCATAGGAGAGGTGGCATTTCTTTTGGTAGTTATCATCCAAGCTTATTGCTTCCTTTTAAGACAATGATTTTCATGACCAATACAAATAGGGAATCCCTCAAAAACCCAACAGTGTAATTTTCTATCTTTGGACCTTTAGATGGTACTACTGACCCACGAAAATCATAGGGACCAGGGAGCCAATGAGTCTCATTTACAAATATTAGTGCTGGTGCATCTCCCCAAGTAAGAATTCTATTCAAAGGAGGGCTAGGAACATATGCCCTATAATCATACTCAGTGGCTGATGATAGACTTAACCACCATACCAACTACCGTGAGCATGGCCAAGAAAAAGGATGCAGGTGTTTTTGGTGTTCTCGTAGCATTTAGGATGTTGTCTGCTTCCTGTGACATTTTCTTAAGTTGTCCCCACTTAGGCGGTGTTGCCTGCCTCTTGTCTTGGGTCATTGTTTTTGTTTTCTTGCAGCTGAGAGCCATCATCTCCTCAGTGGGAGAGTCCACATTGAGGTGTTTCCTCTTGTGGTTCATGGCGAGGTTTAAGAGGTTTAATTCTCTGCACAGGCAGCCACAAAAGTTTTCCAGGAGTTTCTGTGGAAACACAAGCAAAATCACGACCCCAAATTTTAACCCATACCGTTTTCCAAGCTTCTATCTCATCATCTCGCCACTAGACAAGTTGATGTATAACTCTGGGAGCATGAATAGCACCCGCTCAGTGCCTCTCTTCAGGGGCTTGTCAATCTTCTTTCTGTAAATAAACAAAATTTAAAGTAAAAAGTGCCTTAGCTAAATGGTCCTGTGGACAACTTTCCCATTCCCCCTTTCTATTTTTGTAATTGCTGTTTCAGCGACGATTGGCCTGCTCGACAATGGCCTGACCTTGAGGATTATAAGGAATTCCAGTAACACGTCGAATGTCATACTGGCTTAAAAATGTAGTGAAAGCCTGTGCAGTATATGCAGGGCATTATCCATTTTTAGTTGTTTTGGGATTCCATTTTAATGGTGGAGGATGTAGATGCTCAAAAGTAGCCCCCATTAAAAATTTTTGTAGCCTAAACCCTGTCATTTGTTAGCTGTTACTGGCACTACAGGGCTTAAAATGCCTTGTCCATCTTTTCTAAACTGGCATTCAGAGCATGTCCCATGTTACTCATCATGTTCTTTCCATTTGAATTAATACTTGGCATTGCTACATAGCCCCTCACTGTAAAAGATCTCATACCCATAGCTTGATAACTATGTTGGTGCTATCGGGGCTGAAGAGTTCCCATTTGCCCATCAGGTCCTGCAGAAGCCAGGACTTCAGTACTTTGGAAAACATCTCTAGTAGTTCCAAGTCCATTAAGCACGGTGGACACGGGTTGCTTTTACCAGCCGTGCGGGCAATGCTTGCTAGCTAAAACAGAGACATCTGCTCCTGTATCCACTAACCCCTTAAATTCCTTCCCATTGAGGTAAAGAACACATTCGGGACGGCTTTCTCACAGGAGTTCTGACCAGTAGACATCCCTCTGTCCTGTACTGCCAAATTCACCTTTTCTAAGCACATCTGAATGGTTAGTAGAGACATAAGGGAGAAGCAGGAGCTGAGCCATGCAATCACCAGCCATTACCTGAAAAGACTGTCGTGCAGGCATAACAACTAGAAGCTCCCCCTCACAGAGTCCACTGCTCCGGGGTGTACCTGAATGCCACGGATGTTTAAACTATTGCTGCCCAAAATGAGACCAAAAGTTCCAGGAGGAATAGGTCCATATATTCCTGTTTTGAATTTTCTAGGACTGCTAGCTGGAGATAAAAGTACAGTCTCTGAAATGGGAAGGCCTACTGTTGCGTTTCCACCAGTGGCGGGACGCAAGTCAGTGACTTTTCAGATTAGGTTCTGCGCAGCACCTGGGTCTGTACTGGATACTGTCAGTTCTGACATTCCTGCTTGTATTTAGGAAATCTCATGTGCAGTTGTTTGAAACAGGTATTTTTATCAGCTAAGTAAACAGATCATGGTGGCAGATCAAGGCAAATAAGAAAAATGAGGTTAGATGAATGCTTTTACCGTAAAAAGAATGTGTCTCAGCAGTACACCTACATAAATTTAGGATTTCCTTGTTTGTAGATATATTATGAGTATTCTGAGAGAGCTCAGGAAGTATATGGGGAAGAGATAAACCTTAGCCAGTTTTCTTAGCCTGCTTTTGATCAATGTAACTACATGGGATTTTATCCAGGAAAATCTCTTGTCTTTGTATTCCTTACACAGTTCTACTAGATGACAGCATTTGTTGGTATGTCAGAACACGGCAATTTAGTCACTTTCTTGGTTTTTGTCAGTTTTAAATTGTCATAGAGTGATTTATCATAAATATGGGTTGTTCCTTAGATCCTTCAGTATGATATGTGGAATGTAACACCCACAGACCTGTGGGACTGGAAAATTCTCAAGGAGAAGATTGCAAAGTAAGTAAGGAGTTGTAAAGTAAGTTTGAAGTAAGGAGGGTTTAAGTTTCATCCTGGCTTTTATGAAATTAGGTATGTTATTTTAACTTCCCAAACTCATTTTTTTCCTTTTTTAAGTAAAGGGGTTAAAATGACCTATCTAGACAACTATTTTATGGAAAAATGCTTCATAAGATAATATATGTACAGTAACCTGAAAATTGCTTAGCATAATGAAACTATTTTATGGTTGTTACATGGTAGTAATCATTAATGATTGATTTTGTTTTAAGGACTTAACTACCTAAATTGCATAGTTCTTTTGTTTGTTTTTAAAGGAAAGGTGCAGCAGAAATGTAGGTGAGTAGGCAGCCAGGCGGGAAGAGAGAGGAGGAAGAAGTATTTTATTTATTTTTATTTAGTTGTTCCTAGTTTTTACCCCCAGCTCTGGGATGTGAACCTGAGTCCCTGGGATATATGTGGAGTGTGCTCTCAGAGACAGCAGACCTAACTCCTACTCTACCAGGGCATGCCAGGTCTCACCATGGCATAGTTGTCTCTAATTTAAGTTTCTAATTAAACCTTCATATTCCAAGAAGTCATGCTTTTGAATTGTTTTTCACTTTAACTTTTTTTGCTAACCACAAGGGCACATAAATGGCTTTTGTTGAGTTGTAGGAATAAGTTAGGAGTTTTGAAAGAGCTTTTGGAGAGTAATGTGTTAAACTAGGTGAAATAAATATGTAAAAATGAGTCTTTGTAGGCATCTGAAACTAATAAACAAGGGATTTGAAGGCAGGAAGAATATTTTGCTGAATGAATAATAAACAAGCTGGTTTGTTTTTTATCATTTGCAAAGTGTTTAATATTAGTAAAAGAACACAGCTTTAAAATGCTCTTTAAAAATAACTATACCTTAAAATTTCTTTATATCTCAAATAACATGTTAGAAAATTTAGAAAAACATAGCTGTGGAAAGAAGTAAAATAAAAGTTGCCCCAATCTGCCACCTATACTGTGAGTGGCAAGTTAAATTAAAAAATCAACGTGTGAGTCAAATGCATGTATGTTAGCCCCAGCAGCTGCATGTACCACAGTGACTTCATAACTGACTTCCTAGCAGATGGTAGCTTTAGAACCAGCACCGAATCATCTTTTTTTTTTTTAGATATGGTATAAGGAACAGTTTACTTATTGCCCCGATGCCTACTGCTTCAACTGCGCAGATTTTGGGAAATAATGAATCCATTGAACCTTATACCAGCAACATCTATACTCGCAGAGTCTTATCAGGAGAATTTCAGGTAAGAAGATCAAAATGAGACTTAACAATACTTTTTCAGAAGCCTGATGTTGAGTGTAAATGCTAACAACGTGGGGGGAAAGCTTTGATTAAGCGAGTGCATAGTTGTCTCTAAGTTTATTCTGTCATTTGAGCCCATAATAGACATTTAATAAATATCTACCTAAAGAATGAATGATTGAAGGTTGAGTATGAAAGTAATTTGTTGCTATTAGAGTTTATAGGATGTGTTTAACCATTCTGTAATCAGTGATGTATGCTATAATCATAGATGCTGAAGTTGGTGGTACTCAAGATGTATAGAGAAGCGTCATTTAAGATAGTTGTTCTCAGCTGTGGTTACTAATTAGAATTTCTGGTAGGTGGGACCAGTATTTTCTTTACGGTTCCCAGGTAATTCTAATGTACAATTAACGTTGAGAACTACTAATTTAAAAAAAAAAATTATAAATTTTCAGATACCCTGAAATAAATTTCTGTGTTTTGGGGTAGATATGTTTCTAACTTTTCTTCATAACTATGCTTTATATCTTTACTCTGGAGGAAAAGAAAAAGTCCATCCACATAGATTTGCCCCGCTTAGACAATTTAGTTCTTTTTACTTTTGCAGATGTCATATATTTTGTTTATTGAATAAATGTCAAGATTTTTTAAAAAATAGAACAGGCAGGCAGGCAGGAAGAGAGAGGAGGAAGAAGCATTTTATTATATTTTTTATTTAGTTATTCACACTGGTTGTTTCCCCCTGGATCCAGGACTTAGACCCAGGGATATATGGTTTGTTTCTTTGGAGGCGATTGACCAAACTGCTGCTCCACCAGAGTGCACCAACATGTCAGGATTTTAAAGGGATATAGCTTTTGTGTGGTGTGATGGGCCTCTTAGTTTTGTAAAAATTAGAATGTACCAAGTAATCTAATAGTAAATCTTAATTTACTTTAAACTTCAATAAGGACAGTGATCCTGTTTAAGTCTAGTTATTATTTAAGTTCTCACATTGCTTTGCTTTTTCCATTCAGATTGTAAATCCTCACTTATTGAAAGATCTTACTGAGCGGGGCTTGTGGAACGAAGAGATGAAAAACCAGATTATTGCTTGTAATGGCTCCATCCAGGTAAAGAATGAGTATGAAGTGTGTTCTTTAGGAGATAAGTTGGACGTTGTGGTACCGTCTCACTTATTCCAGGCACTGGAGAGAAAAAATGACTTATTAATTATGGTTATTTAAGCTTAGGAAGCTCTGTTCACCTCTGCATTGTGCTAGGATTTATGCATCCTCACATATCTTGGCCTTACCCTTTTATTTGTACAATAATATAAAACAGTTTTTTTCCAATTTCTCTGCTCTTTGGATTCAATTGAGGGGCTTTAAAATCCTGAAACTTAGGTTGAACCTATGTCGTAAATTAAAATGTCTACTAATGGGAGCCAGATATTAAAATGTTTTAATAACTGTAGGCGATTTTGAAGTACATCAAAATTTGGGGACTACTAGTAGTATAAAGTCAAGGGAGTTAGGTAAACTTAATTTGAAAATTAAGTGAGAGATTGAGGACTGATAGTCTAAAAGACAGAGCCACAAATAGTTTTTAAAAACAAAATATAACTGAAAATCAAAAAGCATTTATTTGTAGGTAGAGTCTTCTGGCTACACATTGGTCTGTTTAGTAGCACAGATAAAGATTTCTATATTTGAGAACAGAAGTAGTATTAGGCATTCTGTTTAATGCAAGTTAACCCTAGATCTTAGAAAGCCTTTTCTTTTGACTTTAAATGGAGTCCTACTTTATAAAGGGTTTAGTTTCATTGCTTTCCTTCATCAGTCTCTGTGAGTTAACACCCTGTTGATTTGTGTTTTCTGCAAAACTCAAGGATCTTTTATTGCTGCTTAGCTCTGATTTTCCTTTCTTTTATTATATACCTCTAGAACAATGACTATTTTGTCCCTAAGCCAATACAGATGGATCTTAAATCACTACTACCACATGGATAGTTTATTGGTTAGATGGAATTTTGTTATACTTTCTAAGCCAGAGTTGAGCAGTCTTGGAGAAATTTGATTAAGTATCATATTGTGTGATAACGAATGATATGTCAGATCTGGTGGGAACTAGAGCCAAGACCAGACCCTGTTAATCATTGCTTTCTTCAAATGGAATACAGTAAACATTTGATTTCTCTTCTTCAGAGCATACCAGAAATTCCTGAAGACCTGAAGCAACTTTATAAGACTGTGTGGGAAATCTCTCAGAAAACAGTTCTCAAGATGGCAGCTGAGAGAGGCGCTTTCATTGATCAAAGCCAGTCTTTGAATATCCATATTGCTGAACCTAACTATGGCAAACTCACTAGTATGCACTTCTATGGCTGGAAGCAGGTTGGTGGTAGAGGAACTGAAGAAGAAGTTATCACCAACTTGGAATATTTTAGAATTGGAACAGTTTTTATTCTAGCTACTTATTAAATACTGTCACCTGAAAATTCTTCCTAGTTTTTGTCCCAGATCAGCCTCTCAACTTTGAATTTTGTTTTTATTTTAGAATTACTTCATTCATGGGTTTAAAACCTTGGAGTTATATCTGATCCTCCTTTTACTCTCCACAGAGAAGCCAAATTGTGTTGGTTATTCTTTTGTATTGTTTTTTGCATATTTTTCTTTATATTCTACCACCATTATCCTTAGCTTTTTTTTTTTTTTTTTTTTAAAGGAAAGGTGCAGGTCAGAATAAAGGTGAATAGGCAAGCAGGCAAACAGACAGGAAGAGAGAGGATGAAGCATTTTAATTTATTTTTTATTTAGTTGTTCACCTTGGTTATTTCCCCTGGCCCTGAGTCACAAATCCATATCTCTGGGATGTATGTCAGGTGGTGGACCAAACTCGGACAGACTATTCTTTTTTTCCCAATGAAAGTTGCAGGCAGGAATGAAGGCAGCTAGGCAGGAAGAGAGAGGAGGAAGAAGCATTTTCATTTTACTTTTTTATTTAGTTGTGTATCTTGGTTGTTACCTGTGACCCTGAGCCATGAACCTGGCTCCTTGGTATGTATGTGTACTACACTTTGGTGGAGATGGTGGACCAACCTGCTACTCTACCAGGATGTGCCTATTCTTAACTTATTAATAATCTCTGCTAGTATTTCTGCTCTAAGTCATCTTGTGTACTTCTCATATTTCTAAAATAAAACTTTTCACATATCAGCTATTCAGAAACATCCATTGTTTCGCCACTTTTGCTATCTACAGTATAAAACCAATTAAATAGTATTTGCGAGCTATGAAGTTTTTTGTTTCTGGATTGTACTTCCATTTCCTGGTAGTGTACTTGGTGTTTATATAGAACTACAAATTAGCTTTCTCTTTTAAAAAACATTTATTGAAGATCTACATGCTAGGACTGTAGATACTGAATAGAAGATGTTCCTTATCCTAGAAGTAGTCAATAATCTGCTAAATATATGACACAGTATAGTCTTCTAAATAGTTATAATCTAAAGCAAATATGTTATCCTAGGCAAATGTGGAAGTCATGTGTATAAAAACAAACAGAAATATTTGACATTTCCAAAGAGAAAGGCCTGTTTTAGGGGTGAAAATAATATAGTTTAACTGTTTTTCTTTAAGTGATTTTTTTCCCATACAGAAGAATTTTATTCAACAATAAAAAGGAATAAGTACTGAGACACATTACTATATAGATGAATCTTAAAAACATTATGTGAAGTGAAAGAAGACATTTGCAAAAGACTACATATTGTATGACTCCACTTATGAAATGTTCAGAATAGGCAAAATTGACAGGCAGAGAGTAGGTTCCTAGATGCCAGAAGCTGCTGGCATCATTGACTGCTAAGGTTACAAGATTTCCTTTTTTTGGCAGCTGGGGAGTGGGGAAGCGGGGTGGTAGGGTGTGATGGTGATTATAAACCATCAATTTTTTAAATTGTTTTTATTATTTCACACTGCTGATGCTTTTTTTAGGATATTGAATTTGCACCTTAGTTTGTGTGCATTTCACGCTATACCTGCCACCAGAGTTTCAGTGCATTTTACTACCACCTTGTTAACACCTCTTGTCCGTCCCCCATACTGCCCGTTTTTAAGTATTTTTGAGAAGGCTTCCTAGAGGAGACAGAATTCAGAATTTCAAGATTTGAAACAATTTGGTCTGGTTTATGGAAATGTATTTTAAACTTTAATATTTAATATCTAGTGCTCTCACAGTTTCTCCTAATAGTTGTATTTTTAACCTTGTAGGGTTTGAAGACTGGGATGTATTATTTAAGGACAAGACCTGCAGCGAATCCAATCCAATTCACCCTAAATAAGGAAAAGCTGAAAGATAAAGAAAAGGCATCAAAAGAAGAAGAAGAGAAGGAGAGAAACACAGCAGCCATGGTGTGCTCTTTAGAGAATAGAGATGAGTGTCTGATGTGTGGATCCTGAGGAAAGGCTTAGAAAACACCAGCACTTCTTTGATAACCAAATTGCTTGAGCATAGATAGGTGTAGTAGATTTGCCTGAAATGGTAAGGCTTTGCTGGGCCTTATTGCAGTAATAGAATCAATTATTTCTATATCGTGTGAAAGTTGTGGTTTCAAAAATTGTTGTCTTGGGAATCAGTCAGTTTTAGGAGTGCGAAAGAAGTCTTCTTGCAAAGAGGGAGTGTAGGGCTTCATTGGTCCTCTGGCACCCCTTTTCTGATGACCTCAGTTTTGGTAAGGAGACTTAATTTTGCTGCTTTGACTGCTGGGTCCGTAGAAGCAAAACTGAGTCTTAACACATCAAAAGTACTAACAGGGCCTTTATTGGATAAGATCTGATAGATCATTTTGAAATAAAGATAAACATTTCTAAGGGAATGTGTGAGACTAATTTTGTCATTTTATTTTGTATAAAGGTGTAATTTGAAAAAAGTCCTTTCTGCTTTTTGAGTGTTCAGGGAGGAAATTTGAGGAAAAATTATTTAATTTTTTTTTTAATTCTTTGTTTACGTTGCTGTGTGATTTTTAGGATACTTAATCTGTGTGCATTTCAGACCACATGAAGACAAATTATTTGGATGCGGATAGAATTTTGATTTTTTTTTTTTTTAATTTGGGAGGGCAGGGTGGTTGTTTTTCTTTCTCCTCAGCCCTGGATGTTAAACCCTGGGTCCTTGGGTTTTACATGGCTTGCAATTAGCCATTGAGCCAGAAAGATGCATCAGACCTCTGATTTTAATGTTTTTTTTTTTTTAATTGTAAGATATACATAGCATACATTTTATCATATTATCAATTTTTAAGCATATGATTCGGTGACATTAACTACATATATAGTGTACAACTATCACCATTATCTATTTACAGAACTTTTTGATTATCCCAAATAGAAACTATATAAAACAATGGCTCCTTATTCTTTCTTCCCCTCAGCCCCTGGTAACCTCTGTTCTACTGTCTGTATATGAATTTGCCAATTCTAGATACCTCATGAATATTTGTTATTTTGTATCTGACTTATTTCACTTACGTTTTCAGGGTTCATTCATGAATTATGTATCAGAATTTTATTCCTTTTTAAGACTGGATAATACTCTATTGTATGTAGATATCCCATTTTGTTTATCCAGTCCTGTGTTAATGGACATTTGGGTTATTTCCATTTTTTAGCTAATGTGAATAATGGTGTGAACACTGACGTACAAGTGTCTGAATTCCTGCTTTCAATTCTTTTAGGCAGGAAGAGCAGGAAGAGCATTTTTATTTAGTTGTTCACCTTGGTTATTCCAGGACTTGACTCTGGGTCCTTGCAATGTATGTGGGCTGTGCTCGGCAGGAAGTGGTAGACAACTGCTGTTCCATGAGAGCTTATATTTTTAATAATAGCCATCCTAAAGGCTTTTAGCAGTTTGATTGTAATATATCTTCATGTGGGTCTCTGAGTTTATTCTACTTGTCATTCAACAAATTTTCTGCATCAGTAGAATCAAATCTTGCATTAAATTTGGGACATTTTTAGCCACAAATCCTTATTTCGTCTTTTGTCCTCTTTGCTCTCTTCCCTCTGGGATTCTCATAATGCGTCTATATTGATATAGTAGATACTATCCTGTAAGTCACTTAGGCTTCGTTCACTCACTTTTCTTCATTTTTTTTCTGCTTCTTTGACATGATAATTTCAGTTGTCCTATCGTCAAATTTTAAAATTTTTTCTGCTCACGTCTGGTTGGACCCCTTTAGTGAAGTTTTTATCTGAGTTCTTTTTAGCTCTAAAATTTGTTCAGTTACTTTTAATAATTTATGTCTCAGTTGATATTCTAATTTTGTTAATCCATCATTTCCCTGATTTTCTTTCTTGCCCATGGTTTGTTTGTTTGTTTGTTTGTTTCATTCTAAAAACATACTTAAGACTGTTGTTTTACTAGTTTTATCTAGTAAGTCAGATGACTGGGCATCCTCAGGGGTAGGTTCTGTCATCTTATCATATTGCTTTGAATGGGCTTTATTTTCCTGTTTCTTTATGATTTTATTTTGCTGAAAATTGGGCATTTAATTTTCATAATAAGAACTCTGGAAATTATTCTTCAGGGTTTGCTTTTTAAAATTTATGAAAAATTTAAAAAATGTCTGTAGTATTCTGTTTGAGACTATTCCAAATTATTTTGTAGAAACTGTTCCTTGTGTCTGATCAGTGGAGTCTCACTTCCTTTAGTGCATGCTCAGTTAATGTTTCAACATTTCCTTAAGCTTCAGGAGCTCTCTTATTCTTTGGAGATTGGCTTCATGCTAGGGAAATCCTTCCACAGTTGACTAGGATTGCTCTGAATCTTGGCATCTGTGATAGTCAGTTTTGTGTCCAGTTGCTAGGCCATGGCACCCAGATGTCTGGTCAAACAAAATACATGTTGCTGTGAAGATTTTATTTTTAGATAAGATTAATTTAAATTAGTAGACTTTGAGTAAGACATATCACCCTCATCATATGGGTGGTCTGATCTAGTTAGCTGACCTTAAGACAAAAAAGAGAGGTCTCCTAAGAAATAAGAATGTCTACCTCCAGACTGCCCTTGAACTTGAACTACAATATCAATTCCCTGGGCCTCCAATGTGCCAGCTTCAAACTTCCCTATTCCACATCTTCTTTTCCTCTCTTTGTCCTCCCCTCCCCCGCTTCCTCCACTTTTTTTGTCAATATAAAGTGTGTATTTTTTAAAACTAATCTCCACATATACCCCTTATTGGTTCTGTTCTCTAAAGAACAAAAACCTTATGACTAATACAGATTTTAATTAAAAAAATGATTCTAGTGGAATGAAATCTGAATGATATTTTCTAAATTGTTTCCTGGGTTTCTGGCATTGATTCTCTAATATGGTTAGACTTAAAGGCACTAATAACTTCATTCCAGTAGTAAAGAAAGTGCTGATAGTCCAAGGTGTGACGTAATAGACACTGTCATTGGCCATTCCTAACTAAATACTTAAAAAAGCCAAGGGTCTGATTGACCATTTGCATTCCACCTCAGGAGTTTATCAGCTCTCCAACCCTCTAATAATTTAGCTCATCTTTATTATCTTTCCCATTCACAATACATCACACTGCTCCGTTGATGATACTATGCTGATTGAACCTAGTGAACAAGAAGTAGCAACTACTCCAGATTTACTGGTAAGACATTTGTGTGTCAGAGGTTCGGAGATAAATCTGACAAAACTTTAGAGATCTTCTATCTCTGACATTTCTAAGGGTCGGTCCAATAATAGGTATGTTGATGTACTGCTCTATGTGAAAGGTAAGTTGTTCGATTTTCTGTAACCTATAACCAAAGGAAGCATGCCTAAAGGACCTCTTTGGATTTTGGAAACAACATGACTGCATATTCATCTAGGTGTACTATTCCAGCCCACCTTTATGTAAGCCCCCAAGCTGCTAGTTTTGGGTGAAACCCAGAACAAGAAAAGGCTCTGCAACAGGTCCAGTTGCCTTGCAAGTTGCTCTGGCACTTGGGCATATGATCCCGCAGGTTGGAGGTGCTTGAAGTGTCGGTGTCAAAAAGGGATGTTCTTTGGAGTCTTTGGCAGGCCCTTAGGATTTTGGAGAAAAACCCTGCTATCCTGTAACTACTCACCTTTTGAGGAACTGCATTTAGATTGCTGCTAATATTAGGAGAGACTGATTGCTTAACAATGGCCACCAAATTACCATGTTACCTGAGCTGTCCTTCATGAATTTGGACATGCACAGCAACATTGCATCATCAAGTGGAAGTGCTACATACAAGAAGTAGCCCAAAGGCCCATAACTCCTCCTACACAGTATCTCCCAGTCTGCATCTGCAACCTCATGGGGAGTTCCCTGTGACTAGTTGACAGCAAGAAATTACAGGGCTGGTTTAATAGGTGGTTCTATATAGTATGTCGGCACCACAGTCTCTTACGGAGACACCCTCTGAAGGACAGTCCTTAAGAGAGCAGAGGAAGTCTTAAGAGGTAACTTAGATAAATCACTGGCTACCATGGGAAGAATAGTCTAACTTTGTGCATTTGTGATAGACTGAAGTACCATATTAGAACCTAGTCTTGATCAGATGAGGTTCTAGGAGAAGACTGGGTCTGGTTGTCTGCTAAGCCTTGGTGTCTCCAGGCAGGACCTGACTTGTTTGTGTGAGCTAGATTGGACATCTGGGGGTAGTCGTGGCCTGTATTTGTCTATCAGATTAGGGATCTCTGAGTAGTGCCTGACATGTGTTTGAGTCTGACTGGTTGCTAACACCCAACCTGTGAACTTGGGTTATACTGGAGTCCTCAAGTCTGACTGTTTCGTGTCAAGTCTTAGATTTGGGAGAGACCGGACCCCCCGCAAAGAAGGCCTGGCCAGTTCGTTTCACAATGGGTGTTCGGGGCAGATTGTGATCTGTATAACTTTATATACAACTGCCAATGGAGTACCTTGCCCCTAGGTTTTAATTTGGGTTTTCTCAGGGCCTGGGTAACAAAACAGAGAAACTAAGACAAATAAATAGGTAAAAGCAATTTTATTAATGAAGTGAAAATATAGAAAACATTCTAAACAAAAGTTGAACAGTGAACCTGTTGTTGAGCCCCTAATCAGGGTATTTTAGCCTGCTTCACAGTTTTGTCTGCTTACTTTTTGTTCCCTCAGCTTCCAAAGTTGAAGAAATCTCATCCTCTCAGTTTCCCTTCTACTCTCATATTCTGAAACCTCTTTGGCTTCTCTCTCCTTTCCTGGGCTGATTCCTTCCCACAGAGCATTTTTTCTATATGTTGCCTGATTTCTCTGGTCCTCACTCCATAAATGACAGGATTCAAGGCTCCTGGGAGCAACAAATAGATGGCACTGAGGAGGTTCTGGATATCCTGAGACACAGTCTTGGCCACTCGAAAGACAATGGAAGTGGAGAGACCAGAGAGGTAGATGGTGAGGATGACCAGTAAGTGGGAGCCACATGTGTTCAAGGCCTTGGCTCGGGCTCCCCCAGAAGAGATCTGGAAAGCAGTATAGATGATGCGGGTATAGGAGGTCCCCAGCAGTGCTAGATCAAAGGTCACAGTGATCAACCGCATGGCCAGCCCCAACCGGTTATTGAAGGTCAAGTCTCCACAAGCTGTGTTCAGCAGTGCAATGTACTCACAGGTGAAATGTCGAATTACTGTGGTCTGGCAGAATTGAGCTTGTGAGGTTAGCACCACCAAGGGCACTGCCACTCCCAGGCTCCGAGTCAGGGCAAGAATGGCCAGCATGCCCAGGAGATGGGAGGTCATTAGGTCTGTATAGCGGAGTGGGTGGCAAATGGCCACATAGCGGTCCAGGGCCATGGCCAACAGGAGGTTGTAGTCCAAAAGGAGAGTGAAGTAGATAAAGAACATCTGGACCAGGCAGCAATGAAGCGATATGGGGTTAGCGTAATGCACAAAGCCCTCCAGCATTTTGGGCATCACGGTTGTGGCAGCACAGATGTTGACAGCCAGAAGCAGAGCAATGAGGATGTACATGGGTTGATGCAGATTCCGCTGGGCTGCCACTGTGTGGATGATGAGGGCATTGGCGGAGATGATGGCCACATAGAGCAAGGTAAGAGGCAGGACTAGGAGGGGCCGCCACTCTTGTAATCCAGGGAAGCCCACCAAGAAGAAATTGGTGTAGGAGATGTTGAAGGTGCTGGTATTTCCATCCTCATCCATTAGCTTTGGCCCTGGCCTAGGAGTGAGGATCAGAGACAAAGAGGATCAGAGGAAAAAATGGTCAATGGAAGAAAGGGGCTGAAGGATTTGTGATGAAGAACCACCTCTTCATGTATGTATGTCTACTTTTGGGGTGCAGACTGGTACTATGCCAGGTGTGGCATTTCTTGTCCTCAGGGAGCTCTTGTCCTGTATATGAAATGTAGACTTAGAAGATATCACGTATTTGATTGCTGACTAAATGATCTGAGGGAAAAGTAGATGTGGTTAGAAGGGCTATACAATGGGTCAGATGAAACCAGAAAGCATGAAGAAATCCTTGATTTGGAAGAAAAGAAAGTATATGAGGAATCTTTGGTCCAAGAAGCATTGAAAGAACCAACCAGGTAGGGCATTTCAGGGAGGGAAGACCAGTCAGGAATGAGAGCCTCAATTTTGTGCAGGGATAGAGGAAAGTTGCTGGTGAAGAATTCTGATCTTCCTGGATACAAACAAAGTCACAGAAATTTGCTTCTTCCTAATCCTCTAAGACTGGCTATGGCCTCCTGCCTGACCTTGTCCTCGGTGTCATAGACAAGAACCTCACTTTCCTTTCTTTATGTAAGTTGCAGAAGAGCAGAGGCAACAGCACAGAGGCACAGCACACCTCAGAGATACTGCATGTTCAGTTCCAGACCACTACAACAGTGCAGTGTTGCAATAAAGTGAATGGTGGGTTTCCTAATGCATGTAAAAGTTATGTTTATACTATACTGCAGTCTGTTAAATGCAATAGCATTATGTCTAAAAATACAGTGTCTATATCTTAATTTAAAAATTCTTTAAATATTTTAAATTTAAGATTACTTAAATAATTGCTAAAAATGTTAGCCATCATGTGATCCTCCAGGGAGTCATAATCTTTTTGATGGTGGAGGGCCTTGCCTTGATGTTGATGACTGATGACTGATGCAGGTGGTGGTGGCTGAAGTGTGGGGTGGCTGTGGCGGTTTGTAAAAAGACAAAGTTTGCTACATTGAGTGATCCTTCCTTTCATGAAGTATTTCTCTATAATATGATATTTGATAGCATCTTACCCACAGTAAAAGTTCTTTCAGATATGGAGTAAATCCTGTCAAATCTTGCTGCTGATTTATCAGCTGAATTTATGTAAAATTCTAAATCTAGTTCATTTCAACTATGTTCATGGCATCTTCACCGAGAGTACATCTCAAAAAATGACTTTCTTTCCCCATCCATAAGAAACAACTCCTTATTTGTTCAAGTTTTGCTCAGAGGTTGCAAAAATTTTGTCACATCTTCAGGGTCCACTCCTAAATCTCATTTCCCTGTTATTTATACCATCTGTCATTTCCTCTACAGAAGTCTTGAATCCCTCAAAGTCATTCATGAGATTTGGATTCAACTTCTTTCAGACTTTTTGTTGATGACATTCCTCCTTTCATGAGTCATGAATGTTCTTAATAGAATTTATAATGGTGAATCTTTTCCAAAGTTTTTCAATTTACGTTGTCCAGTTCCATCAGAGAAGTCACTGTCTATGGCAGCTATAACTTTATGAATTGTGTTTCTTAAGTAAGACTTGAAAGTAGACTCTTAACCCACGGGCTGCAGAATGATACTATTATTAGTGGGTATGAAACCATCCTCCTTCTTGTTCATCTCCACTGAAGGTCTTGGGTGACCAGGTGCATTGGCAGCGAGCAGTAATATTTTGAAAGGTATTTTCTTGGCAGTAGCCTTCAGCAGTGGATATAAACTATTTAGTAAATCATGTTGTGAACAGACATGCTGTCCTCCAGGCTTTGTTATTCCACTTATAGAACACAGGCAGAGTAGATTTAGCATGTTTTTTAAGGACTCTCATTTTTGAAATGGTAAATGAGCACTGATATTAACCTCAAGTCACCAGCTGCATTAATTACTCCAACCATTGAATCAGCCTATCCTTTGAAGCTTAGAAGTCAGACAGACATCGACTTCTCTCTGCTATAAAAGTTCTAAGATGCCATCTTCTTCCAATATAAGGCTATTTTGTCTACACCGAAAATAATGTTTAGTGTAGCCACCTTAATTATCTTAGCTGGGTCTTCTGAACAACTCGCTGCAGCTTCTACATCAGCATTGGCTGTTTCCCCTTGCACGTTCATGTTAAGGAGGTGACTTATTTGCTTAAACCTCATGAACCTGGTTTCAAACTTTTCTTCTGCAGTTTCCTTACCTCTCTCAGTCGTCACAGAATTGATGAGGGTTAAGGCCTTATTCTTGATTAGGCTTTGGCTTAAGAGAATGTTGTAGTTAGTTTGATCTTTTATCCAGACCACTAAGACTTTCTCCACATCAAAAATCAAGCTGTTTCTCTGTCTCATCATTCATACTAGAGTAGCAGTTTTAATTTCCTTTAAGAACCTTTCCTTTTCATTCATAATTTGGCTATCTAGCTTTCACTTTAGCTTTTTGACATGCCTTTCTTATTCAACTTAATCACTTCTAACTTTTGATTTAAAATGAGAGCACTGTGACTCTTTCTTTTTACTTGTTAGTTGCCCATTGCATGTTTATTAACTGCAATATCGTTATGTCTCGGGAACAGGGAAGCCTGAGAAGAGGAAGAAAGACAGAAGAATGGCTAGTTGGTGGGAGCAGTTCGAACACACACATCTGTTGAGTTTGTGGTATTATATGGACACAGTACATGATGCCCCAAACAATTATAATAGCAACACCAAAATCACTGAGTAGAGATCACCATAACAGATAGAATAATAATTAAAAAGTTTGAAATATTGCAAGAATTATCAAAATGTGACTTGGAGAAATGAAGTCTACACATGCTGTTGGAAAAATGATGCCAATATATTCACTGGAAACGGGGGTGCCACAAATATTTAATCTGTAAAAAATACATTATCTGAAAAATGCAATAAAGCAAAGTTCAATAAAACAAGGAATGCCTGTAATATTGATATGTTCACTGAATTCCAAGCACTTTCACCATAGATACACAGGATGTGCTTGAGCAATGCTTGTGAGGTAGGTGAATGAGGAATAGGAAGAAGATGGAAGAAAGCTAAAGCTGAAACATTTACTTGGGCCCTGAGAACAGGACCCAAGAACTTTCAAAGCTTTAGTCAGGTTTTGTGTAGTTAAGGGAGCAGATAATAAAAGCTATATGATTCAGTAATGGGTCCATTTCTTATCCATATTCTTAGGGAGCATTATTTGGTGGTAAAGAGTGTGAAGACAAGAGAAACTAGCACTGATATACATAAAAATAGGTAACAGCTACTGGACTTTCACCTTAAGTCAGGCAGTGTGTGAAATGCTACCACATATTACCTTTTATTTTTCACCCCAGCCCTGAGCCTCAAACCTGGGTTTATAGGCTTTATGTTGTTTGCACTTTAGCTGCCTGAGTTACTTGAGCCACAGAAGTGACTTGTATTAACTTTTTAAAATCTTAATTCTAACCAGTGAAGAAAATGAGACTGCAAAGCTAGCCAATGGCAGAGGCAGATTTGAACCTGACGCCAGAGTGCTCTTAACTTCAGGCTGACCAGCTCATCCCTGATTGCCTGACGCTTTCCTGATTTAAGCACTAAATGACTGGAGTCCCAGAAACCCTAGCAGGTTTTCTATTGCTATTAATGGCATAAGTCATTATATAAACCTTCTAAATTATGGAGCAAGTAGGAAATGTTTTGCCTTCCTATAGGTTTACATGTATTATCTCTGAAAATCAATTATGTGGGTGTCGCTCTAGTCACCCTCTGAATATGCAAAAGAATAAAGAGGCACTTCTGTAAATTCACAGGAGACTGCAAAAAAGAAGATTTAGAACTTCAAAGCCCATTCTGGAAAGTCTGTGTGGAAATCTTAGAGTCTTGTTTTAGATGGAATAGCTCAGATTTTAGGAACTGCACTGTTGCGGGGGTTGAGCAAGGGCCAGGCAGCCCTTGTCGGGAGCGGTGAAACTGGAGGTCCGCTAAGACTCCCACAGAGACGGGTGGCGCTGAGAAGCAGAGCATGAGTGAAGGGTGATCCATAATATAATAAAAGGACGAAGAAAAATGCAACATAAGGGAGCAATGACCAAGAAGGTGTTTAGGGATCTCACATTCCTTCTTCCCGAACACCAGAATGTGGGCATCCAAGGTGGGAGGAAAAGCTGGCAGGGGCTGCATGAGCCTCTGGGACAAGGTTGATCTCTCTGTCAGGTCATCTGCAATTTGCTCTCCTCTTCTGTATGTTAGTATTACTCAGGTAAATTCCTCAAGGAGCGTCTGTGACACTGGGTCCCAAAGCAGTCAATAAAGGGAATGTAGAACAATAGCTTCCTACAGGAGGGACAGAAGGGGATGAAAAGGTCTGTGAGAGGAGATCAGTTAGGCGGATAATGAGGGTCTTGAGAGATAAGATGTTTCCAGAGTCAAAGCAATCATCTTTAAGAAGAAATCAGAAGTGGGGAGAGACAGGAATTAATTTCAAGGATTTCGTTTTGCTTGTTTTAGCCACGATGACTACATTGGAGCTGCAGAACTTGGGAGAGGAGGAGGAAGAGGGGGTCCGGAATGTTAGGAGGTACAACTCATGAAGAATCACAGATGAATAGATGTCCAGTCACCAACTAGAAATAGTGGTGGGGAGTTCAGAAGGAGGATCAGGCTGGACATGGAAATGTGGGGATTATGGTTGTAAAAAAGGGTGTGAGGTAGAATCCTGAGGGGCAGACAGAATAACAGATGCCAGTGAAAGAGAATGAGAAAAAGAGGAAAGAGAGGTAGAGTGAGACCCAGGAGAAAATGGAGCTTTGGATAGCAGAGAAGAGGTTTGGTGACTCTGCAGCCATGAGGTAAAGGGATTTAGGCTAGAGGAAGTGAAAGACCAAAACAGCTAAAACATCCTGTAAAGCTTAATGTTTTGAGTAGCAGAGGAGTGGGGCAGATAGGAGGGCTGAGATGAAGCTGCTTGGTGTCTGTTCTCTGAAAAAAGAGGTGTATCTCCATTGTAAAGGTCAACCACAAACAAGAGTTCCTTTAGCCTCCCCATCTCCACAAAATGGCTACTGTGCTCATTTTCCTGTTTTTCTTCAGTTCCCAGTGAAAGAGAACTCCTCTGTTTTTAAGGTATCTTCTACTTCTTCCCGTCATATGAAAATGGCCGGGTTTCTGTTGTTATAGAAAATGAACTCTTTCTGAACTTCATATGGCCCTCGATTTTCCAATCTTTCTCCTCATATTTAAAGCCAAGCCCCTAGACATGTCCATATCATGTAATAATTGCTGCCATGCTGATCTATCTCCTGGCTGGAATGAAAATGTTGCTAATAAGGAGACCATTCTTTTTGTTTTCTGGTTTTAATATTTATTGTTTCTTTAATTCACATTGCTAAATTCCATTTAGAATGTTGAAATTGCATCTCAGTCTATTTCACACCACACCCACCACCAGAGTTCCAGCGTCCCTTACGCCACCTTTCCCCTCACCCCATCCCCCACAGCCAGTCCTGAGTCCTGTCATTGTTATAGGAATATGCATGTTCCCTTGTTTTATTTCGTTATATGCTACAATCTGGATGGAACTGGAGGGGGAACATGCTGAGCGAAGTAAGTCAGGAAGAAAAAGGAGAAATATAGAATGTTTTCACTCATGAAGAATAAAATGAGACCATTCTTATTCATTTGGTATCCACTGCCCAGCACAAAACCTACTGTAGAACATGTGCTAAGAAAGTGCTGCACTGAAGGAATTTTGAATACAAAAAGGGATTTTAATGAACATTCTCATAGGCTACTTAGAGCAGCCCTTTGAAGTTGAATAATGAATGGACAGATGAATAGTTGAATGAAAAACTATTCTCATCAGGTCTCAGGGATTCTGAACCATTTGTTTAGACTCATTGAGCAAGAAGAGTATGACCTCAAATCTAGACAATCTAGGAGTCCTGTCTACACCACGGATTTCTCCCTCACACTTCACACAAGAAGCAACATGGGACAAGTAGCAAGCAGTCTTACTCCCAGCAGCACGGTGAAGAGTTAACATTCATTGAGTACTTACTACATGCCAGACATAGTTACAAGGGTTTTGCTGTGTAGAATTCTTTAATAGGCAGTATAACCCTAAGATGAATACCATTTATTAACCCAGTTTATAAATGAGGACCTGGGGTTTAGGAAAGTTAACTAATAGGTATTACAATAGAACTGAAATATAAGCTTAGGTTTGTAATGGTAAAAGGTAGAGTTCAGTTTCAATCTCAGGTTTTCTTGCCTCCAAATCTCCCATAAAACTGTGTTTCTCACCTGACCAGCCTGCAGAGGTTTCCTGATGGTGTGCCTGCCGCCTGCTGTGGCTTTGGAGTCCCTAACTGAAAAGGAAAGGCCTGAAGCCAGTGCTCAGCTCCAAGGCACTGATCTAGGAGGCTGAGCGGGAGGGAGAGGTAAGTAGATTTAAGGCTCCCTGGAGAAGCCTGATGAATTCCCCCCGAGAAGGCATTTCTGGGGACTCAGGAGGAACAATGAGAAACCTAGAGAAACAGTGAGGACCCCAGGGAGAGAGGCTGGGTGGATAGGACCATGTACTAACATTATCATTTCTGTGGCTCTTAGCATTTCTCTTCATGGCAGTCATATCTAATGAGGGAGTTGCCTCATTTTCCAGATGAACTGTTCAAGGTTGAGAGAGAGCAAGTGGGCTTCCGGCCAGGGATTCATATGATAGATGTGGTGAAGTTGGGCAGTGTATAACCTGGACATCTGCAAGTGAGAGGCTGGGGTCAAATACCTTTTCATCTGCTTATTTTTTGAACTGATTGTTCAAGTCTTTTCCATTTTATGTTGTCTGTCTTTTTTGTATTGATTTTTAACTGGGTTTTTTAGGGGGAGAAGGAAACAGGCAGCAATGAAGGCATGCAGGCAGGCGGGCAGGAAGAGAGAAGAGGAAGAGGCATATATATGATATATGATATAGATATATATCATATCTATATCATATATATATATATGGCAAACAGACAAAGAAAAACAAAGTAACCCTTGAATATTGACAACAGAACAAAGATTACCAGCAGAGTAGAAAGTACTGGAGACGGGAGCACCGCAGTGAGAATTCAATGGAGATTGGTGGAGAGCTATTAGAAATCTGATGTGGGGCTAGCATGTTATGGAAATTGAATGATGGAAATTAAATTTGTATATCAAAATTTGTATTATTTTATATATCAAATTTACCTCAAAAATAAATAAAAACCAACCTTTAGATTTAGTTCATGGGCAATTCTTTGCTGACCTTTGATCTAGTGTTTTGATTTTATAAATGGTGTGAAGAAAGGAACTAATATTGTTTTTCATGTAGATTTAGTGATTAATCACACTTTCAGTCATTGGATGGTTTGGTTCTTTTCCCCACTGATTTATATGCAACCTCGATCATATGCCAAAGTTCACAATGCATGTCTTTGTCTGGAATAAACAACGTGATTAAACTTAGTCCTGCAGCAATATCACAGTCTCTCGTTTAATACCGATTGACGAAATCTTTTTGTCTATAGGAAAGTATTATTCTCCTCTCATTCTACATAGTGTTTTTAATTATTCTTGACTTTTATTCTCATTATTCACCTAGTTAATTATCCTTTTTTTTTCCTGTCAAATGAAATACTTATACGAAGGTTAAAATCTGTTTCAGTGAAGTATATATATAAACCTGATCATCTAGATTATCAGCACCTGTTTTGCTTAGAAGTAGTTTTTCTCAAGCTGCACTCTAGTGGGAACAAGGCATTTTAGTGCTAATTTTGAATTACTTTAATTATTCCCAGATTTTATTAAAATAGTTTTCAATAATTTATACAATTTTTTTTCATTAATTTTGCATAATAAAATCGACATAAATTGTTATAGGATAAGTATTCCTAGTTACTGCAATTAATGACCACCAAATCTTATTGGTATAAAATGATACAGGATAAGATTTTGCTTGTATCTTAGTCCACTGTGCTCCATTCAGTCAGACACCCTGTATCTCTTCATATCATCTCATTTTCATCTTGAACACAAATTGCCAATAGGACAGGAAAAGAGTATTTGAAGAAACATTCAGATGGTTTTATGTGTTGATCAGGGAAGTCACACTTTTACTCAGTTCCAAAGCCAAAATGCAGTTTACTACTCCAAATTTACTTCAATTATTTCTGTATGTTTAGGAAGAAAATAAAAATAAATGTAGTAAATTTATAGGATGATCTCTGCTACAAATGATCTCATTTATCACAATAAATGTCTTTAATTTTTTTAGGTGTACATTTATGTACTTTATCTTTTACGATATTATGACTTCTGAAAATCTATGTTTATAAAAGTTTGAGGAACAATTGATTGTAGGAAATTTCTTTCAGTGTTTTGCTACCATATTACATATCCCCCTAAAGGAAACACATAGAAGGTAGAAGGAAGAAATGATAATGATAGAGCTTCTAAAAATGAGGCTACCTGAGTTCACTATCAGAATTATTTTTTCGTTTAAAAGACGGATGTAGAAAGAATATTAAAACTAGAATACATGGTATATTTTCTATGCAGGAAAAGATTGAATTCTATTACTTTCATTCTTATTTTTATTTTGTATGTTAAAGTTTATTCTATAAAACTATTTATTTTCCCTTCTCTAATCATCTGTGAAAATGATTATAAACCATTATTTATAAGATTATATTTTAAAACTTCAGTTCACTAACCATTCTCCACATGAATTTTAATAACTTAAAATGGACCAATTTGAAACCATAGTTAGAGAAAATAATGCCTCTAGCATAATGACACAAAGATTTATTTGTTACTCTCTAGTGACTGTGCATAGTGCTGATGTGACCACTCTTCTGAGTTGATTTATAACCTCTGTAAGCCAATAGAGGTATTAAGGGATGTTGTTGAAATGTAAGAGTAAGAGATTATTGAATAAAAGGAGATCACCAAGGAAATATGTTTCTCCCTGGGTATTTCATCCAAAGACTTTATAGAAAGATTCAAATACCATAAAATTTTGATGAAATCTGAAAATCTTCAGAGAAATGAAGCCATACAAATTACTAACATGATCATTTTCTCAGGAAACATACAAGAAATATTTAGTCCAAAACTTCAAAGGCTTTATTTTGAATCTCAGTTAGTTGAAAAATGCATAAAATGCCCAAAGAAAAATGTGCCCTATAGATCTATTAGCTGTTTTTTTTTCTTTTTTACATAATTGGGAAATGCTTTTTAAAAGATGTTTTATTTTTAATTAACTTAAGACAAATTTGGATTTTTCTGCTTCCAAGATGCAGACTGCAAAGAACTCAGGTTCCCTCCTCTCAACAGTGTGACTAAAAGAACGTCTACTTGATTACTACAATCTTTGAGAAGAATAAGACCAGTATTTCTATAGAGAGGGGGGTGCATCTGCCTCCATAAAAGTTAGGAGAGACTGACTTCTCTCATGCCACATCACTCTGTTCTGAGACACATGTGCAGCAGAGAGAGGCTGGTCAAACTGAAGCACCCCCAGAGTTAAAAGACCTTCTCTGGCAGTGAGCACTCCCAAGTCAGCTTGTAGTCACTGAACCAGGGGCCTCCACCGTGGGTGGAAGGAGAACTGGCACCCAGAAAAAGGAGGTGCTGCTTCTACAGGGAAATGGCACAGGAAGCCATGTTTATGGAAAAGTCTCTGGGGTGAAGCGCTCACGCTCTCTAACATTAGCACACTGGTGTTGCACCGGCAGCCCTTAGCAGAGCCTTCCCGTGGGGCAAGACGTTACAGCTCTTTCCACAGCCTGCCCGTTGTGAGTGGTCAGTGACAGATATGCAGATGAAGCAACACTCAAGTGAGTAGCGTGTTGGTTTCTGGAAAGGAGTATTCCTTTTTTATCTCTCTCACAGGGAAAATAACTGCAAGAACTCCATCAAAAATGGCAGCCTATGGCTATAGCAGGGTACCTTCCCATCAGGTCTTTACCTGTTGAAATGCCACCCCCATGCCTAAGGATGTGGGTATCAGTCCTTGCTTGGGCTGAAACATCTCTAGATGACAGAGAGACTTTCAGAAGTCTCTTGACTTCTTGATGAAAGAATTTCATCACCTTTAAACCAGATTTACAAGAAATACTAAAATAAGTCCTATAAAATATGAAGAAATTGCTCTTAAAAGAAGCAAGATATTGAAATATAGAAAGTGGAGAGGAGGAAAGTAAAAATGTAGATGGATAGAATGAGCTCAAAACTAACTTGCTCATAGAAAAACAGGATATAAGCATAGAAACTTTAATGCAAACCCCAGGGTAACCTCAGAACATTTCCAGTAAAAAAGCGAAGAAGAAAATAAAAAACAATCACAGCATAAGTACTTTCAAAGCACCTGAGAAAGAAAAGAACAAAGGCATAGACTGCAACAATACCCAGAGAACAATTAACAAAATGGCAATAAACAGCCACATATGATAATCACTCTAAATGTCAATGAATTCAACTCACCAATTAAAATGCGCAGACTAACTTGTGAATTAAAAAACATAAACCAATCTTCCACTGCATTCAAGAAAATATCTTCATGGTCTCATTTTTTTGTGAGAATAAAACACTAATTCTAAAGTTTTGCTTCTAGAAAGATAATATTTTACTTACCATGTTTTCACCAAAGGAAATAAATCAAAATATCAAGGGAATATAAATAGCTTTTTATTGGACACTCGATTCTCTCAAAATACATATTCTAATAGCATCTTTATGTGCTGAAAGTGGATTATCTCTATTCACTACCATGCGTTGGTTGTTCTATAGAAAAGAGGGTATAAGAGAAGAAATGGAGACAAAAGGACAAAGATTCTTCCAGTTCTTATAGTCTCTTATCCAGCATTCTCCTATGTGCACAGAGAAAAACCAAGCTTGAATATTGAGGACACCACATTCGCAGTTTAATTGTACAGAATGCTGACTGATTTGTCTGCTATCACATCAACTGAAGTTCTTCATTGTTGGCTTTGAAGCTAGAGAGAGGGGACACAGTCCTGGGTGGCCTCTAAAAATTGGAGAGAACCTCAACAGTCAGCAAGAAAAAAATGAGGGAAAGGGAGAAGGGGCATCCATTCTGCCAACAACTTGAAAGACATAATCAGATTCCCTAGAGGCTCCAAAAAAGTAACACAGATGCTGAAACCTTAATTTTAGGAATTACTGGTGAGATCCATGTCTTACTTCTAAAACCACAGAACTGTAAGTTTTTAAATTTTTGGTTTTTTTAAAGTCACCAAATTTATGGTGATTTGTTACAGCAGTAATAAAAAAATAATACACCAACATTTAAGTCACATTCTTGACTTGATGATTTGAATTTTTTTCAGCTCCATCTTACCAGATTGCAAATGTCTGCTTCAGTCAAACTTTCGGTCTCCACATCATAGAATGTAGTCCATATTTCTACTTATTGTTCCATTTTACTATTTCTGCCTTGAATAAATGTCATGTACTTTGTAGAGCCTTTCCACATGTAGATGGTTATTCCCTCTTTTTTTAACCTCAAATGCATGTTCTAGTCCAAATGTGATACTACACATTAATTTATAGTAAGACATATAATTTAAAGTTTACATAGAGGTTATTGTAAGTATGCTTGTTAATTAGGAAGCATTCCATTTTATTGTGAAGTGTGCCTTAATAAATCAATTTCATGTAGATGTGTCACTGCCAGAATCTGGATTTTGGCTAGTGTCAGGGCTTTACTGTCAATGAGTTTTATTTGCATAAAGAAAAAAATCATTGTTGCGGGATCTAGGGTGATTTCAAAAGAAGGGAGTAAAATAAAGAGCAAGAGAAGCAAAGAGGAGCAAAGTAAGAGTGCGTTGTGCTGTTAGATACCACTCCTTTAACTCTCAATGGTTACTATGTTTATTCCCAGCATTGTTCAGTTTTAGCCTTGTGAAAAAATTGTGAAAAAAGCGACATGAAAAATATTTAATGTGGGGATGAAGGAGGAACATCTTACTTATATTTTGAATCTTGCTTTAAAATTAAAATCTGCTGCCTAACACTGAGCCATAGCAAGCTATTGATATCTCAATTTAGGGTTTAAAAAAATTAATTCTAAGAAATATTTTTTATGCCCAGGCACAAACATGAATTTCTTAAGAATATTTTGCTCATGATCTTTTCAAATGATATTTCTTTCCAGCATTAAATTGACCTTTAATAATGTTATTTTTAACAACTTTGAGGTGGGAAATAGGTGGAATGTCTTGGAGGCATATCTGTGAACTTTAGAGTTTAGTTACTCCTTTTCAGGGGGCAGGAATCCTCAGAAGAACCCAGATTCTGCTCAGAGCTACAAATGGCAGAATTTAATCTTGTAATTGAAAAGATAGGGAAGTTTCAGTTTTGCTTGAGCTTTTAGAGTTTAGTAAATGAAGACTACTTTCTCAGTTATATAGCATTCATTTTCTTACAGCTTATTTTAAAACCATTAGGTTCAACTTGAGTTCATATGCAGGTAATTATTGGGAAAAAGTAAGGTAACTGAGTTTCCCACATAATTCAGACCAAACAACCAACCAAAAGTTCTTCACCTTTAAGCATTTACTTATTTAGGCATAAAATGCCATTCCGAACACCGCCTTAGGTAGCCTAGAGGCTCCGTGAATCATGGGAAAAAGTAACTTGTGATTCGCTTTCATTTTAAATGGTTTGACTTCAGTGATGTGGAAATCAGTTGCATCCATTTTTGTTGACTCATACTGTGGCGAACTGCTGGAGGTGCTGAAGTCAGCAACATACAGCCTCTGCAATCAAGGGTTTATAGTTTCAGTCAGGGGAGGGGTGAAGGAAAGAAAGGCAAGTAAATAAATATGCTTCAGGATGACAGCTGCTAAATTCAGATTCAGTATCAGTTATCTTATTATAATTCTCATTTCAAGGTGGTGTAGGAAATTTTTGTAAGAGACTCTCTATACCTTTTCCAGAGGAAAGTAAGGAGATGAACGCTGCACGCTGCTTTAGGAGTCAGTGCATCCCATTTTTGAGAGGACGGGGAGCATCACTAGATCTAAAACTATCTGCACAGCCATGAGATTCAGACCCTAAAAGTTAGATCTGTTTTAATGGATGTGTTTAAATTTTATCAAAACTGGTCAATTGTACCACTCAATGAAAGGACAGGCCTTTTGATGCTCCAAGATACCAGTTAAGACCTGCAATGTAAATGAGTTTCAGATGAAGCATTAAGCTAAAATCCCTAAGGTTAGATACAAAAAGGTAGTTCCAACACTTTGATCGTTGGGTTTCAGTGTGTGTGTGTGTGTGTGTGTGTGTGTGTGTGTGTGTGTTGTACTGGAGTGGATACTCCAAGCTAATTCTTCAGTAGTCCTTGGTGCTATATTTTAGGAGGGAGGAGAAGAGTTCAAGAAAATACAAGTACTGTGACTAAAATATTTTGACTAGTAATCCAAAGACTACAAAACTGAGTGGGACTATGAGCCATCACAAACTTGTTCACATGGAGACTTTGTTCAATCTTCAGTACACACTCCCCCCTCCCCAACACACACACACAATCCCATACACAGCTGCAGCATTAGGAGGAAGATTGTTTGTTCAATCTGGGAAGAATAGTAAAAAGCAACACTGTCAGAGTTACGAGGACCAACATGGGAGAATTATAACTTCCTAAATTTATAAAGCCTTTGTGTGTGAACATGCTTTAGAGAACAGAAAGGAGATTTCTTCCATTTCTAGGAGACATCCACTATTATAAGATAATGTGCCTAGAGAAGAGATTGTGGCAGCACTGATCATGATTGTTGAGTCAGTGCTTTGGGACTTTAGATGTGGTTTATTTTATGCAAATCTGATACTTTTACAAACAAAAATTAAATTGTTTGGTTGAGTGAGTTCTGTCCTAACTTTGAAAAATTTAATGTAGAAAGAGTGTGAGCTTGTGTGTATATGAGAGAGATAATTTGTACTAATAAAGACCTGCTCAATGAGGCAGAACTCACTTTTTGGTCAAGAGAAACCATGTGAAAATTGTTTGCGGATTCTGTTGCTAACGGTGGTGTGATCAGGCCACTGGTACAGATTTAAGGTCATAATAAGGACACCTCAGTTGTGTAAATCAAAGCAAATACCCACCCATGGACAGGAGAAGATCCTTTTTCATGAATCTGAGAGATTTTAGGGTTTAAATTCTGTTCGAAGGTGAAATTCCAGGATATTTGCCAATTATTCGCTTCTTTGAATCACTATATTGTTAGGGAAGTTTATGGATGGAAAGATGACAGAACAGAGATGATTTCTCTTTGAATACTAAAGTTATTAATCACTCTTGTGCGCTGACAGATAAGGACAGCAAAAGCCCACTAAATGATATTCACAATAAGGAAGGGGTGAAATAACCTAGATTCAAACATGTATTTTTGTAGGGAGATGACGAGTATGTGGCTGATGCCTTTTCTGAGGCAATCGTACTGACATCATAAAGTGGCCTAAAATTCACAACTCAAAGAAAGTCCTTTTGAAAGTGGTAGCATGAAGGAAGGTGACTATTGAAAAACCAAGAAAAGAAGCATAAGTTAGTACAATACTGGGAAAACTGGGGGAAATACCCAAGAAATTTAAGCCAGGTTGATGAGGCAGTGTGCCCTGTTGTCATAGCACTTCCCATGGTGAACATAACTTGTACCAAGTTTAGAATTTCCTGGCTTTCGAGCAGTGCTCTGTGGGAGCAAAAGTTGAGTGTGAGGGTGCTTTCATTTTCTGTGAGGAAGCCAAAGTACTGTTCATATTTGAGTAAGCCTTGTGAGAAACCGGAACTTATTTTTGAACCCAGAGTTAAAAATATGTGTCTTAAAACTAGAAGGCATGAGCTGGCCATTTTTTATTAACATAAAACAAGCCTTAACCATCGCAAACATGGCCCTGTCTTTGCTTTGTTAATCCTATGTAAGTCAAGGATCAAATTAATGACATAATGACATGCTATATGCAATACATTAACACTTCACAATTGATAATTCATGTTCTTCCTAAGGTGTGCACTTATTTTCTGGTAGATAATTTGTATCCAAACAATTAAAAATTTTGAGTTTCAGGTGTGGAACTGGGTTGGTATCTTTATTAAGTTTTACTGATTTTCCTGACAGCCAGGAGAGAGAAACTTCAAAGTTGTTGGTAACACATGTTATTATGTACTGAGCATTCATTATAACGTGGAAGGAAAATATTTCCACATTTAGTTTCTAACTTTTTAGTTTTTGTTGGATCTTATGAAAAATAAAGGCGAGTGAACATATTTGCCAATTTTTAATGGGAGATAAGCAGAATGATAAATTATAATTAATAAGACCTAAATTATAAAAGGAATTATTTTGAGACATCTATAATTAAGCTTACTTGATTAAGTTCAATCGCCATTCCTTCCTTAAGTCAGAAAGAATACCAGCCATTTTAGGAACAGGAGTAAATGTGATTCCTTTTAATTTTAGACACTCCTGTTGGGGGAGAGGCTCAAAAGATGCCAGACAGCATAGGAGGATACACTTAATACCCAAAGCAGTGAGTATCAAGCAGCCTCTGGGAGAGAAAATGATACTGCTGTCTTTTGAAACTACCCTACCCTTGTTTCTCTAACCTTGCTAAGTAGATGATAATTTATTCCCCTAGTTGGTAAGAGGATTTCCTGAGAGCTGAAAATCAGGGATGGGGTAGGAAAGTTGTCGATCGAATTTAGGGTAAAATTACAAGTAGGGGTAAGAAATTGCAGGTTGATTAACTGGCTTTCTTTTTTATTTTAAAGTGAGAAAAATACAACAATTAGGGAATGACTATATCAGAATGAATCTCTATTAGACTTTGTATATCTTGATGCTGAGATATAGTTAACTGGCAATTATTAATCTCTCATTAAGGCATTAAAATGGCTTTTCCTCTTAGTTATTTTATTCTTTCTTACATTCTGTCCTTAGGGGAAGTGATGTAGATATGTTTGCTATAAGACAGGCACATTTATTGATCATTATTTATTAATTCAGTGAAGGAAACTTCTGTGTCTCCCTTCTTCCCACTTCAACTTAAATAGATAGTGTGACAAGATAAAGGAATAATTTTTTCTAAGAATCTAAGGATCCTGTAGTGAGCTGCAGCAGGCTGCAGCCACCTGCGCATCACCCCACTCTCCCGCCGTCCCAAACCTACTCACCTCCAGAAGAAAACATGCAGTAATGGTCCCAAGAGAAGCATGTTCCCAGAAGACAGTGTTAATCCACAGTGGAACCCTAGGCCTGCAATTTCGGCTTGGGGTAACAAATTCAATTTCTTTTTTTGACAGTATTTAACTTTTCTGTTTCCTTTTCTGTCAATTTTTGTAAGTTGTATCTTTCAAAAATCTGTTTCATGTATTTTATCTAATCTGTTAACATAAAGCTATTTGGTAAATCTTAATATTCTTTTAATATATAGTCTGTGGTGAGAAACTCTAACATTATTCATCACTGATATTGTTGGTTTATGTTCTCTTCATTTTTCATAAAAATCCTAGCTGGCAGTTTGTCAATTTTGTTGATTTTTTTCTCAAAGTATCAGATTTTTACTTACTTACTTTTCTCTATTATCTATTTCTTTTCAGTGTCATTGATTTCTGCTTTTTATTAATGACTTTCTTCTGCATATTTTGATCATTCTTTTCAAGTGTTTAGGATAGAATTTAAATGATTTATTTTGAAACTTTCTTCTTTCCTATTCAATGTATTTAATGTTATGTTTCTGATTTTTCAGTGCTTTAGCTGAACCTTATAATTTTTACTAACTTGTATTTTAATTCTAGGTTCAAAATATATTGTAAATTTTCTTGTAATTTGATAATTGACTCATGAATTACTTAAATGATATAGTTAAATTTCCAGAGAAATAGGATTTGACTTGATATTTATTGTTACTTAGTTTTAATATAATTCCTTCAATAGGAGAGACAACTGTGCATAACTCAGTGTTTTTAAATTAATGGCTTTGTTTTATAATGCAGAATATGATTTATCTTAGTTAATCTATATGTGAACTTGAGAAGAATGTGTATCCTTCAGTTACTAAATTGAGTGTTCTATAACTATAACTGAAGTGGTCATACATTCTTACGAAATTTTTGTCTAGTTGTTCTTTTGATTCTGAAAAAATGTTGCTAAAGTCTACTTTGAACAAAAATTTATTTGGTATTATTTAGTGGTGATTTATTTCACTGTACACATTGTACGGTATACCATATAGCACAAGTGTGCTATATCCCCTGTTTTTAGTTTTACTTTAATTTATTTTGCTGTAGGTATCCTTCCCCAAAGAGTTCTTTGAGGTGTACATCATGGAACATTTTTTTGATGTTATCTTCTGTTTTGTGGTTTCAGGTTTTAAATTAAGGTCTTTGATGCATTTTCAGTTAATTTTTTGTATGGCACTAATTTTTTAGCAGGTGTCTGTCTAATAGTTCCAACATCATTTGTTGAATAAAGTTTTCTTCCTCTATTGTATACTCTTGGCTTTGTCGTAGATTAAATGTTCATATTATGTGGCTTTATTTCTGGACTCTTGATTTTATTCCACTAATCTGTGTATCTGATTTTGTCCTTTAACATACCGTCTTGATGACAATCATGCTGCAGTATAGTTTGAAGTCAGGAGTAGTTTTCTCAACTATTCTTATATTTTTCTGAGGTTTGGTTTTGCTATTTGAGGCCTTCTATAGTTCTATACAAACTTCAATGTTGTTTGATTTTATTGAAAAAATGTACCTTGAATTTTGATGAGAATGGCATTCAATTTATATATTGTTTTGGGTAGGCTAGCCATTTTAGCTGTATTAATCAAGTATTCCTAGCCATGAAAATGGAATATTCTTCCATCTCTGTGTGTCTTCTATTTCTTTTGTAAAAGTTTTGTAGTTTTCATTGTAGATTTCTTTCCCCTCCTTTGTTAAGTTTATTCCCAGCTATTCCTAGGTATCTTTTTTGGTATAATTATGAGTGGTATTACTTTCTTAATTTCATTTTTCTCTACTTCATTTTTTTGCATATTAGA
This sequence comes from Solenodon paradoxus, assembly GCA_004363575.1. Taxonomy (NCBI): domain Eukaryota; kingdom Metazoa; phylum Chordata; class Mammalia; order Eulipotyphla; family Solenodontidae; genus Solenodon; species Solenodon paradoxus. The sequence continues at coordinate 89,441 of RJWH01004339.1, forward strand.
ATACTACTAATTTTCATGTCTTGCCTCTGTGCTGCATTCACATATTGTTTCTAGCAGTTTTTTGGTGGTGTCATTGGGATTATCTTGGTATAATATCAAGTCATCTGTAAATAATAGCATTAATTCATTTTTTCCAGTTTGAATTCCTTCAAATTTGTATGTTTTTTTCTTTCCTAATTGCTCTTGCCAAGACTTCTACTGTTGAATAGTAGTGGTTATCCTTATCTTGTTCCAGATTTTAGGGAAAAGGCTTTCAATTTTTCACCAGTATGCTGTTGGCTGTGGTTTTTTCATCAATTGCTTTAGTTATGTTGATTTTAGTTATGTTGATTGTTGAGCCTTCTGTTCCTGTTTTGACAAAATTTTTTTTAAAATCAAGAATGGGTGTTGAATCTTGACAAAATGCTTTTTTTTCTGCATCCACTGATAAAATCATATGACTTTTTAATTTTTTCTTTGTTCATGTGGTATATCGTGCTGCTCAGTCTGTGTATGTTGAACCATCCCTGCATCCCTGGAATAAATCCCACTATGTCTTTTTTTTTTTTTTTAATAAAGGAAGGATGGAAAGGAGAGGGAGAAGAAGCTTTTATTTATTTATTTACTTATTTATTATGCATTGTTCCTCTGACTCTAGGACACAAACCCAGCTTCTTGGTCTTTACATAATCCTAACTTCAACCTCGTTAACTGCAAGAGCCAGAACACTGCACCCCCACCGCCACTTGATCTTGTAAATAAAAAAATCAGTTAATATACTATTGAATTCAGTTTGTCACTATTATGTTGAGAGGTTTTGTGTCTGTATTGCTCACTGACATAGTCTATAATTTTCTTTCTTTTTTTTTTTGGTGCTGTCTGATTTTGGAATCAAGATAATATTAGTCTTATAGAATATATTTGGGAACTCTCCCTCCTCTTTGATTTCTGTGGAAGTGTTTAAAAATGATGGTGATTAGCTCTTCTTTGAATGTTTGGTAGAATTCACTGGTGAAGCCCACCTGTCCTTGAAACTTGGATTTTGGAGAAGTCTTGTGATTACTGTTTCAGTTTCTGTGCTCATGGTTGGTCTGTTCAAGTTATCTATGTCTTCCTGATTCAGTTCTGAGAAGTTGTCAGATTCTAGAAAGCTGTCTATTTCTTCATGATTCATGAGTTTGTTGATATAGAGGTGCTTTTAATAGTCTCGTCATCCTTTGCATTTCTGCAATATCTGTGTAATATTACTTTTCTTATTTCTGATTCTTGTTCATTTTTCTTAATTACTATTTTTGCAAGTCTAAGTATCTATAAATTTTATTTTTTCAAATAACTAGCTCTTGAATTTATTGATTATTTGGGTAGTCTTTTTGTTTTAAATTTCATTTATTTCTGATCATATTTTTTATTATTCCTTTCTTCTATTAATTTTTAATTTTAAATTATTTTTCTTTTCCTAGTTGCTTAAAGTGTATGACTAAATATTTGATTTAGGATATATCTTGATTTTTGACATTATAAACATTCCTTTTGGAACTGCTTTTGCCACCCCCCATATTCTGGTAGCTTGTGTCTTTATTTTTGGTTTTTTTGAGGTAATTCTTAATTTCATCTTTAACTTTCTCAATGATCCACTAGTTATTTAAATGTATATTATTTGATTTCCAAATCTTTGTGGTTCTTCCAATTTTGCTCCTCTGGTTCATTACTAATTTTATCCCCTTTGCCCCCTTGTGATCAGAGAATATTCTTTCTGTAATTTCAGTCTTGCTAAATTTACTGAGACTTGTTTTGTGTCCCAAGATATGGTTTATCCTTGAGCATATTCTATGTACACTTGAGAGGAATGTATTATCTTTTTTATTCGGGTGAAATGATCTTTATATGTCTCTTAAAGGTCCATGTAATCTAGTTATTCATACAGGGCCTTAATGTCATTATTGATTTCCTTCCTGGATGATCTATCTATTGATATGAATGGAGTATTGAAGAATTCTGCTGTTATCGTGTTATTGTTAGGGTCAGCGTTCGTCCTCCCAAGAAAACGCATACACACTTCAGTCGACAATGCAAGAGCAAAAGGAAACTATTTCCAGCTAACTGGGGTCTGAGTCTCGTCCAGCACAGTGGAGTCAAAGACCCCTGGCTTTGTTTCAGCAGGGTTTTTATAGTAAAGGTTACAGAGCAAGGGATTAGTTACAATTCCAGACCTTGAAGCATTCACATATTTAGTATCTTTTGGCCCCAGGCTTCGGGTATGTCTTCTCTAAGGAATTTCTAGTTTCAGGGCCAGAAACGAAACTTAATCCGGGGTTCTTATTTCAGGAAGCGAAACTCAGGCCTATAGCTATTTCTGTCCAGAGCCTGTCATGGTGGTGATCCGGCTCCTACATTATCAGTATATCCCTCTAGTTTTGTCAGTATTTATTTTATATATTTATGTGCTTCAACCTTGGATGCGTATATATTAAGAAAAGTTACCTCTTGATGGGATACCTCCTTGACCATAATGTAATGTCCATTCCTGCCTCATGTTATCCTTTTTAGGTGGAAGTTTGTATTTTCTCTTATTAGTATTGCTTTTCCTCATTTCCTTTCATCCACATTTATTTAATGTATTTTTCCATAGCCCTTAAATTTGAATCTTTTTTGGTTCTGATACGGGTTTCTTACAGGCATAATAGTAACAGGTTTTCTTTTTGATCTGTAGAGACACTCTATGTCTTTTGATTTTGTTCATTCACATTTAGGGTGGTAATCAATTTGTAGGGCTTTGTTGCTGACATTTGAGCCTTTGTTATCAATCTCTATCGTTTCATTTCTCATTTGATTTTATTTGCTTTTTCCTCTGTTTTGTCTTCTTCCCAGTGCTATATCTCTTTATGATTTGGTTAAATGGCTAGGTGAATTTTCTCTAATTTTACCTCTCTATGATAGTGTCATGTCCATACAATTTCAATGTTTTTCTTTCTCTCTTTATGTTTTTAATTTCTTTCCTGTTGGTCCTGTCTCTGTTTCTGATTTTACTTTTACTATTTATTACCATTCTTGGGGTTTAGTGAATCATTGTTTTCATTTTCCCTATCAAAGAACTCCTTTCAACATTTATCAAAAAGAATGCTTGATGATGAAAAAAATCTACTAAATTTTGTTTATAATGAAATTATCTCTAATTCTCCATCACATTTGAAAGATAATTTTGCACAGTACAGTATTCTTGGCTGGTTATTTTGTTTGTTAATATTTTGAATATATTATTTCATTATCTCCAAGTCTATAAGGTTTCTGCTGAGAAATCCAATTAGAGCCTTATGGGTGTATCTGTATAGGTTATGTTTCTCTTTGCTCTAGCAAGTTTGAGTAATTTTTCATTAACATTGTTTTTTTTTTGTTTTGCTAGTTTTACTATTACGTGTCTTGGAGTATTTTTGCATTTAGAAATTTGGGTGTTCTCTAGGTTTGTTAGACTTCCAAGGTTGCTTTTTGTCACAGGTGTTGCAAGTTCTTTGCTATTTTGTCTTTATATAGGTTTGCTGCTCCTTTATCTCTTCTCTACTTATGTGATAACTTTCAGCCTTATGTTTTTCTTCTTATGTATCTGATATCGCTCTCATGTTTTGTTTATCTCATTCTAGTTTCTGTCTCCTCCTCCATGAGTGTTGCCTATGTGTTTTGGTCTTCAATTTCAGAGATATGTTCCTCTCCCTTTTTATGCAGATTTCCATGTCTGTCTTCAATTTGTTTACTGTATTTTTTGTATCAAGTAGTTCTGACTAAGATTTCTTTATAACTTAATTTTTTGGTAAAGTAGTCCTTTTGATGTTGCCTCTTTTTTGAGGTCTTGGATTTACGTTTGGTAATTATGGCTCTTGAAGATCATTCAGTTATTTTAACATTTCCTTTTTATTCTTTATCTGTTATGTTCACTCATTTATTGTTATTATGTTTCTTCTTTGGGGAGAACCTGGTATCTTCCTGTCTTTGAGCTATTTGTGTTCTGTTTGGGCGATTGGGATTTTGGCATGTCTTCTTCTCTGCCCTGTATTTGATACTGCATGTTTATTATTTTCTTCATCCTTTATTTACTTGCTAGACAGTGGTTGTAGTGGACAAATATGAACAGTGTGTCATTTGTGGATTTGGACCCTTCCATGTGTGCACTTTAGGTGCAGGGAGAGTTTTCCTGCTGTTTTTCTTTGTTGTTTGTAGGGACAGGACATTTCTCTCACTGTTGCTTGCTATGTGCAAGGAAAGTGGTCACAGGCAAACTCAGAGAGCTCTGAGAATTATGTTTTCTAAGATTTTTTTCTTTCTTTTAGTTTTAGACATGTCTTCTAGTGTTGATGATTTATGATGAGAAGCTACCAGTCACTTGTCCTTGTCCTCTTGTAATTAATGTAATTTTTCTATACATTCAAATTTTATATTGAAATATATTTATAAAAATAAATTTGCATTTGAATTTAGTAGTTTTTCTGTAATTATCTAGTGTTGTTTTTCCTGAGTTTATCCTCTTGGGAGTTCACTATGGATTTTGAATCAGTAAAATATATCTCATAAACTTTGGGAAGTATTCAGTCATTGTATTTTGAATATTTCTTTTGCTCTAATCTATTTCTCTTATTTTTAAATAGAATTACAAATACATGCTAGACCTTTGATAATCCATGGGTCTATTAGACTCTTTCCATTTTTTTTTTCAGTCTTCTCTTTCTTGGTTATTTCCACTATCATTTTGGTTTTGAATTCATCCAATGAATTTTAGATTCCAGATATAAATGTTCAGTTCTAAAGTTTCTATTTGGTTGCTAATTATTTTTTATTTTTAGGTGTTTTAACTTCTAATTTATTGTATGTGGATTTTTGTTTGTTTTTTACCTCATGGTGTATCATTTGACTTTAAAACCTTTGAATACTTCAACATCTTTGTCATTTTGGTATTGCTTTTTTTTTTTTTTTTTTTTTTTTTTATTTATTTTTTTTTTTTTTTTTTTTTTTTTTTTTTTTTTTTTTTTTTTTTTTTTTTTTTTTTTTTTTTTTTTTTTTTTTTTTTTTTTTTTTTTTTTTTTTTTTTTTTTTTTTTTTTTTTTTTTTTTTTTTAAGATTAAGTTGCATTTTCCTGATTTTTTGTGTGACAAGTAACTTTGGCTTTTATCTTAAATTCTGTGACCTTTATAATCTTATGCAAAATGCTGATATTTTTGTATCACTAACAATCAACAATTGAGATTTGGATAATAAGATGAGTCTTGTTTTCTGTGAGTAACACCTCAGATTTCTTTTTAGTTCTCTAAATCATTGCTATGTTTGTTTATGACTATTACAGGTATTTATAAATATTTGAAGATTTTGATGAGGCTTTTATAATTCTCAGCTTATTATTCACAACTTTTGCTATGATGTTTTGAATCTATCCATCCTTATGCACTTTAAGGGCTAGATTCAGTCTTGTGTTAGTAATTCAAATCTCAGTTATCTAGTAGGTCTGTCTATGCTATATTGTTTTGGGTTTTTCATGTATTTTTTGTTCAGAATTTAGGCTAAAGATTATAAATTGACTTCACATTTTCTCATATAAACAAGGCAGACTGAGTAGTTTGAAAATGAATGTTTCCTTTATATTTAGTTCTAAATTAGCCAGTATGGGTGGATAGAGGGCACAGTGATCAAATGGCAAGAACAGTCAAAGAAATTTAACAAATTTCACTTTAAAAAAAGTGAGAAATGAGAGAAATCTGAGAGGAAAGATAGTGTCATGATTAAGAACAAAAGTTTCAAAATCAAACCTGGAGTCATGTCACAGATCTACTACTACCTATTTCTGAAACTTCAGGGAAGCATGGAGAATGATTTCTCCCTCATACAGTTCTGATGAAAATACGATAAATATAGCTCTATGGAAAGGTTCTAAACCAAAGTTCTAAACTATTTAAAAGAAAAGCTGTATTATAATGTTCCGGGTAATATAATTTTCCCATTCTTTCTTGAAACATTCAGTTTGTTAAAAGTATCTCCACTGCATCATAATTGTCTCTTAATTCTAAAGGCATGTAGTTTAAAAATAAAATCATATATGCATAGAATTGTACAAATTGTCTAGCATAGGGCCAGGTACATACTGAGATCTCAGTATATGGTACAAATATTTAAGGCACATATGAAATAACTAGAAATCATGGATTTATCTCTGTGTCTTTTACTTTTCATGTAAGTCAATTTTAAAGAATTATCTCATTTTTAGAGGATTAATATAGGGAGCAAATGCGATAATCTAAGAGAAAACATTTTGGGAACTATGGAATACCATATAAAATACAAGGAGATACCAGTGTTTGAATTCGGTGGAATATTGTGCTAAGGATAATGCATAAAAAGTAGAAAGCACAATTAAGTAAAACATCCTTTGTGGATTAAAACTAAGTGAACTGTTGTCTATATAATAAATAGATTTAGATTATGTTTTAAAACTATATGCCTTTAGAATTGAGACAATTATGATGCAGTGGAGATATTTTTAACAAGCTGAATGTTTCAAGAAAGAATAGGAAAATTACTTTACCCAGAACCCTATAATACAGCTTTTCTTTTTAGTGGTTAGAACTTTGGTTTGTATCCTTTCTATAAAGCTATAATTATCATATTATGCTTTGTGATTTTAAAATCATTTCCTTGTTTATTTTCTCATTGGAACGTCACAGCAGTCTTGTAAGTTAGTACAGATATTATTAATTTCACTTTGTGTGAGCCAATTTAGCCTTAAAGAACTTAAGTAATATAAATAAAAGTGTATGGGAAGTAAGGGAGGGTGGAATTCCTGCATCCTCATTGTGAGTTTTCTATACATATGCAAATGCAGTAAGCTTTCAGAACACATGAAGGTACTACAAGCTGGTCTTGGTGCGATAGTTGAGTCTAAGTGAGTTCTGAGTTATTGATAACTATGCACTGTTCCTGCTTATCTACACATATGTGTGAAATCTCTTAATACCTTCACTGCATGTCGCAGCCTACAGGAAAAGCAAAACTGAGGAAATAATGAATAGGAGTGAGTCTTCCTAGAAAGTAGCCAATCAAATCATACATAAAGAAAAATGCTACAGGTTGTGGTTGTTGTAATGTATCTGGACCAGGTTCCTGTTAAAACATGGTCTCCTCAGAGTTAACCAACTTGGAATTCGGAGAGCTAGGCATAAGGGGATTCAGCTGTCTCCAAAATAGATGGTAATAAGTGAGTTCTGTGGTGCCCACATCAAAGAATTGAGGGTCTGAGAATATCGCAGTAGACTGTAACTGGTCTCATGGAAACGGCGTTTATATACCCCTCGCTAGGGTCTCCACTCTTCCTATTTCAGCAAACTTTCTCTCAGCTATTTTTCCTGGCTATCAAGTTAGGCCAGGCCAAATACACATATTCTGTTGAGACAAACCCCATATCTTTTCATGAAAAAATGACTTTCAAACGATAGAGGGTTTTCTGGGGTTGAGTGAAAGTATTAATGAGGTCAGTGTGGAGGACTAGTGCTTGATCCCCCATTTCCAGGGGACCCCCCAAAAGACAGCCTATCATATCATTTACATTTTTCACATCAGAAAACTGAGACTCAGATTGACTAAAGAGCAAAGAAAGGTGTAATTTGGATTTGACCCACACAGCTGGTTTCAGAAATGTTCTTGGTAAATGGTTTAGGCATGACTTTAGCCACTATTCTACGGTCATTGTCTCGTAAGCATACACAATATTTTATTAATTTGGGCAATGAAAAGAAAATAACGAATTGTAATAAAGTATGCATACAAATGACAATACTTTAATTTGAACCGCCCTATGTAGTAATGTATCTATAAAGCTATATCACACTGGCATATGCCCTACATATAAAACAGTTGTGTACATCCATACATTTTACATTATTTTTGTTGTAATGCCATTTTAGAACGGTTCCCTCTTCCTGAAACTCATGCAAAGTATATTAATGTGAGATAGAAATTCTTAAAATAGATTTTTATGAATATAAAATATTGCAAATACGTGTTTCTACCAGGATGCTGGAATTCCATTTGTATAGACCTAGGCTTTAACAGATAAACAGTTGGACATTTCACTGGGCTTCGTAGAGAAGGATATCTCCCTGTGGTCACTCAGCAGTGCCTCACTAACCTTCTAGAAACCAGGGGCCAAATTAGTCAGTGTTTAGGTGCTTGAACTCTGTGTTCTTTATTTGCTGACTCTGAAACCCAAAGCTCGTGCTAACTTTCCACTGTTCTTAATTTCACCGAAGTAGAAGGAACTGATTTATTTTCTTTCGTTCAACCTCAGCGTTTATTAATACTTCCAGAAATTACTGTTCAACTCCCATGTAGTGTCAACATCTTCTTAACTTTTTCTTATTTTTGTTGTCACGTCTCTCTCTGGTATATTTTCATATCACGTTTGTCTCTCCCTCTTTCCACAAAGCTAATTTTTTTTTCCTAGTGTCCCATAGAGAGTTCCTTGATCAAAGAAATTTGCAAATTATTTTCCCATTGTCTGGAGTCCAATCTGACCAATTTTGTAGTTTTCTTGGGCTGCATAATGTAGCATATTACAGCTCTTTCTGTATTCATTTTCTGTACTTTTCAAACCACTGTCACATATATCACTGCAGTTGAGCTGAGGGAAACCATTTGAAGCACAACATAGATATAAAAATATAGCTTTACTGACCAGATGCATTTTTGTCATTGCTGTACATGGAGTTTGGTCTAGTTTCCAGCATTAACTCAGTTACAGATAAATTATTATGAATGGATGATTCTGGAGAAACTTACCTTATCTTAGTGTTCAAGTCAGATGCATTCACCCTCTTCTATTTCACTGTTTTCCCAATACATCATATTAAGAGAGTTTGACCAAATGTGTATCAAGTACATAAAAATGAATAATAATTCTGTTGTTGATAAGACTTGTCACTTAGAAACTTTAATACAGAGAGTTTTATTTTTGAGCATATAAAGTAATTTTACTCTTCTACATAGTATGGTCTTGGTAAGTTGTGATTAGAGAGTCATACCTTGGTTAGTTTAGTAATTTTTTTTTTCACTGAGAAGTCAGGCATTTGATAGTTAGAAGGCAATCAAATCTGGCCTATGATCTGGGATTCCTACATTTGAGAGCCACAGGTCAAACCCAGACATGTGGACCACCATCTGTCTGAAGCATGAGCTTTCAGTAGTATCTCTGGGCATTTAGTATAATCAACAGGTTTTTTAATTGTGTGTTTTCAACCACAAAGCATGGTATTAAATAGTTAGAGACCAACTAAAACATAAGATGCACAACATAAATTTACTAAAGACATTTGAAAACATGAGGTAGTGACAAAGGCACTGGGAACTCACTTTCTAATAACAAAATGTATGAATGTTATTAAATAGGGGATCTTCCCCAAGGTTGCTAACTAGAAAACAAAATTACCCCAGTCTAACATCTCATTATTGCTCCCTGACTAGTATCACACTGTAATAACCCAACATAGTATAGCTATCAGGAACAACGACTTTTGATGATGCCTGTTATTAGCTGATGGAGTTTGAGCATTTACCTGTGAAACGGAGAAAATATTAACATTTACCAGTGTTTTTAGGAGGGTTAAACAAGATGATGGCAATAATGATTTTTACACAGTGTCAGTAGACAGTAAGCACTCAGTAAACATTAGCTATTTTAAAATCTAACAGAAGATGAGCTAGCATAACTGTTTCAGGAAGTCATTTATTGTTTCCATAGTGTAGGATTTGAATTTAACAGAAATATGAAATGACAAATGCCCACTATGAGGTTCAAATACACCCACATTATTGGCATTTTCTTCATCCCAGAAAAGAATGGTTCTGGTTAGATGCATCTCCATGATCAAGGCAGCTAAAACACCAAGCTTTCCTGTAATAATTCAATTGTTTTTAGATATTTTCCCCTCCCCAGAAGTGATCAGATTTCACAGGGCCTTATTATTACCAATTGGAGAAAGTTATACCATAGATTCAAATTCCTGAGTGAAAGATAATTTCTGCTAATAAGTAGCTCCTGATTCCTGAGTCTGGCTTTTGCTTAAAATGAGCATAAACACTTCTTCCTATGTTAGGTTATTTGAGAAGTGCTGAAAATGTGTCACAAAGTATTGTAAACAACATTCATACATGGACTATTCATGTGTAAAATATTCATAATAGACATGTGATCATTGTAAGCATCCAATAAATGGTTGTCATTGCTATTCTTATTATCATTCTCTTTTAGCAAGATTTCCCTGATCACCCTACTTTTAACTTATTTATTGAGAACTTACAAAGTGCCAAAGTGATAAATTAAGAGCAAAAAATTTGTAGAAACATAATTGAAAAGAAGGCAAAAAAATCCTATTAATTTGCAATCTGGTTGTCAAGAAGTTCTTCAAATATCTTTGTATACATACCTAATATTTCATGCTTTCACCACTGCTTGCCCCTAGAGAAGTAACTATTCAACTTAGTAATATAGAAAATACAAAGATCAAAATTGACATCAAGGTGAGTACAATCACTATCTGTGTGATATGCAGCAAAAATTTGATTTGCATGGTCCTCAATGATCTGATCTATAAAATAGAGAATAAAACTGATTTGGTTGTTGTGAGGATTGAGTCAATTCATCAGCTAGCTCCAGTTTGACCCTGAGTAAATATTAGTTTAATTTGGCCTCCTTTATAGTTACATCATCTTTCATAGCACTTCTGTATCCCACCCATCTTCTTATTAATACTTATGACTGATGCAGTTGCAGAAGCTCAGAAGGGCATTCCATATCCTTAAGTGTGCCTGTTAAAACACACTGTAATCAAATTTTATGCTCTCCTGGAAAAATTGATGACAGAAGAATATCATTCATTCAAGAAAAAGGTATTATGTATCCACAATATGCTAAGCATTAGGGATATGAATCTTCATGAGGTTCACAGACAAGCACAAAAGACTTTAAATAAGGTCTATGCACTAATATGGGCACATGGTAGAGTGTTATGGAAGTATATAGGAGGCATTCCAAACTCACTTTTGAGTTCAGTAGTGGAGTGATCAAGGAAATCTTGCTAAAAGAGAATATTAATGAGTATAGCAATGACTACCATTTATTGAGTACTTAAAATCTCATGTGGCTATTATGAATATTTTTACAGAATTTAATCCTGTTATTCTACACAATGAATTGAAAAGGAAGTGATTCCATTTTAGTGTGTTTACCAATAAAGCTGAGGTACATAAATCATGTAATTTACATAGTGATTCACCTAGTAAATAAGGTACTGAAATCTGATATTTAAACAGAATATTTAAGTAGTTAAAAGGGAAATTCTGGGAAGATGGGTAACAGGCTTTCAGGCAGAGGGAATTCCAAGTACAAAGTCGAGATAGAAAGCGCAAAAAGAGAAAACAGTTTTGATGATGTGGCCCGAGCTAGAAGTGGAGTTAGGGGAAAGAAAAGAGGTAAAGGAAGTAAAGATCAAGATCAGGCAAAGAAGTTTTCATGTTTTATTCTGAGGTCATAGAAAATCAGGTAAGGATTTAAAAACTTGTCAGAAACAACTTTCAGTATAATAGAAACACTCTGGCTAAAATACAAAACAAAACAAAAAAGATTGGAAGACTAGAGACTGAAGTCAAGGAGAACAACTAGGATTTCCTGATGGCAATTTGGGGGCAAGTTAATGATGAGGGGAGCAGCAAAAATGATGAGAGAAGTGAATGAATAGACAATTATATTAGGTAGTTGAGTCAATAGCAGATGATGATTAATTGAATGAAAAAGTAGTCAAAAATATCTTTCAGGTTTCTGAACTGAGAAACCAAATAAATAGAATGTTTATTTGTTGAAAATATGAATGCCTGAGAAAGAATAAATTAAAGAGAAAGATATTGAGCTTAGTTATATAATTAGTTATCTAATTGCAACATCCAAAGTTGTTTTTAAATGATGTTGTCTGATATGAAATTGTGTAAATGGTTCAATTACTTTATAAAATGTCAGTGTGAAGAATATGTTCATTAATCCTTCTTTTGTAAGAGAATTTCATTATCATAGAAGCTTTCACCACATTACCATTGCTGTGTATTACTTAGAAAAGTTGAGAGATGGTGGAAAGATGCAGGTGCAAAGCAATGTTTAATGGCTTGGACTTGATTCAGTGCTAGGAACATATATCCTGCTGTCATTGGGGAAAATGGAACATCAGGCTATGCAGTAGATTGTTGTCTAAATACTTTCCCTCTATGTATCAGTGTGTTAGGGCTGACGTAACAAGTTACCATAGACTGAGTGGTTTAAGCAATAGCAATGTACATTCTGGTAGTTCTGGAGGCTGAAAGTTCAAGATCAAGGTTTGTCAGAGTCGATTCTTACTGAGGACCATGAGGGCAGGATTTCCTGCCTCTCCACTTGACTTGTGGATGGCTATCTTCTTCCTGTGTCTTCACATTACCTTCTCACTGTTCATGCCTGTGACCAAATTTATTTTCCAAACTCATTAAGATTGTGAGCTGAGTTCAACTTGTTGTAGTTATAGGACTGGGTCCTGGTTACCTTGTTGCTTATCATTTGAAGTTTGTCTTTGATACTAGAGATTGACAGCATCCCTTCCCATGCCCTTCCTGGGTGTCCTGCTGCAAAAGCGTCCTCATGATTTCCCCTTCCATTGCATTCTTAGGCTTCCATATGAGACAATTCTCTGCTTTAAAAGGGTTATATGACTAGATTGAGCGCACCACCTGAATAATCCAGGATACTCCTCTTAATTTAAATCCAACTGATTAATGATCACAATTGTATCCAAAAAATTAATTTTGCATGTAATGTAACATATTCAAAGATTTTAGGATTAGATTGTGGACTTCAGGAAGGTATTATTCTGTCTGTCACACTAAGCAGCACATCCATTCCTCAGTAGATACAGGTAATAGCCATGGGGCATATCAGTTAACAGTGTATATTATGGATCATGATTTGTGAGTTCTTCACCTATTAGCTATCAGCTGGAATAAGTTACTCACACTCTGTAGGATTCTGTCTCTTCGCCTGTAAGATGGGAGTAATAACATCATTTACTGTATAGGATTCTTGGGGGAATTAAATGTGTTACTATTTTTCTAAAAGTTTTAAAAAAGGTGTACCCTGGGAGTAGTCCCACGTATTCTCCAAGGTGCTGGGTTCGAGACCCAGGACCATGGGGAACAACCAATGTGAAAACTAAATAAAGTGCTTCTTCTCCCTCTCTCTTCCTACGTGCCTACTCACCTTCATTCCTACCTGTACCTTTCCATTAAAAAAAAGATATTTATTCAATAAAAAGAATTTTAGAGCAACTCCTGGTACATAGTAAGTGCTATGATTAATCTTTTCTATTATAAGTACGGCTAATACCTACTATGAAAAGGAAAAATGTGTTCTAAGAAATGAACTATAAGAAGGTGGAGGGCTAATGTTCTAATGTGTGGTCAACACAAGTCTCTTTAAGCTCAAAACTGAACAATGGGAGCTGTAGAGTGACTTGATTTGAGAAACACATTTTAGAATATCACTTGGATTGCTATGTGGGGAGGGATTGGAAAGGAGCAAGCACAAAAACAAGGAAACTGGTTCATAGTGCATGAAAATAGTTCACATGAGGGACTGGTGTGGAGCAGTGGAAATAAAGAGAAATGAGCACATTTCAAATTTATTTTGGAGCTTTGGCAGACTGAGTAATTATCTCCAAAGAAGTCTACACCTAATCTCTAGAGTTTATGATATGTTATGTTATTTTATGTTATGCTTCATGGCAAAAAGGGATATTATAGTTGTAATTAAAGTTATTCATTTCTGAATTGCCCAGGTAAACCCAATCTAATCACTCAAGTCTTTAAAAGGAGAAAATTGGAAGCTAAAGAGGACTTCAGAGAGAATGGCTTAAGGAGAAGTAAGAGATTCCAAGTGAGAAGGATATGGCACCTGCTGGCTCTGTGATGTGGGAGTCTCTAGGGTGGGACTGGAAAATGACTTTAAAAAAATTAAGGGATGTCACCTGTGGTAGCAAGAAAAGGACCTGACAGCTACAAACAACTAATTCTGCTAACAACCTGAACCTAGAAGCAGATTCTTCCCAACTCCTTTGGTAAGTATATCGGCTCATAACTTGATTTGGATCCATTGAAGCAGGAGCAGAGAAACCATCTGGGTCAACCTAGATTTCTGAACTACAGATTGGTGATAATGAGACTGGTTGGTTCTTTTAGGTTATTAATGTATTAATTTAAGCCACTATTGTTGTGGTATTTATTATGGCAGCAATAGGAAGCACAAGCATTTCCATATTCATGTCATTCTCTCTCATAGATAAGCCAAGAATGGCCTATGTCTAGAAAGAACAAATGTTGGGCTGACTTTGGAGAAAAAGGAACCCTCTTATATGTAGGTGAAAATATAAGATAGCACAAGCTCTTAGAAAAACAATATGGAGATTCCTAAAAAAAGCTAAAAGATTCAATTCAGCAATCCCACTTCTAGGCATATACCCTGAGAATATAAAAACTCTAATCAAATAGAAGTATCTACAATCCTATGTTCATAGCAGCACAGTTCACAATAGCCAAGACATGGATAAGCTTCATGAGTACAGGGACAGTGTCTGTATAAACACTGAGAGTGTGTTCATCACTCTGTCTTCGAGACCTAGCCTAACACTTGGCATATGGCATTTGCTCAAAATATTCATGTCATTTGTTGCAAAAATGAATCAATGAAAGTTTGTATTAACTTGTTTTATATCAAATGACTATAATTTTGAGCTAGACATGATCTCATGCCAGAATACCAGATATGGTGTAATTGTTTTGAGCATTAAAAGTATGTATATATAAAGTTTCAGGTATATCGTAGACATTTGATGGATATTAGATCCTCCACTTCCCCTTAATTATCCTGACCCCAGTTCAGACTTTCCTCATAAGACTTCTGGCTAATAATAATCTCCTAATATGCCTCACGACTTTAATCACTCTCTTCCAATCTTTTTGCTGCGACATTAGTATCCCACAAACACATTAAATGAGATGCTGTCTTTCAAAGAACAGGGCCATCTGTAAAGCCTATGCATTGTTACTATCATTATCATCACTCCCAAGTTCATAGCAGACAAAATCTAGATTGTTGAGTTGAGCTTCCCAGGCACAGGTTTCACAGCCACTTCCCTTGTCCTTTCTGATTTATTCTCATCACTCCACAGTGTGCATTCATTAAGCAAGCCGATTCATCTCCTTTCTGTAGAAGAAACACGTATGACACATAGCAGTGTCATTCTGAGCCCTTACTATGAACTTCCTGGCCAACCATCATTTACCTCCTGTGAATTCTTGCAATAATGATCTCTGACATACATTCTTTTGCATTTATTTAGTCTATTCAACGACCATAAACTGTGTGTCTTTGATGTGACAAACATTGTGCTAGACATAAACTATGACTGTTGCTTATGCTGTTAAAATAGCTTTATTTGATTAGGGAATATATATAAGCCTCCTTTCTCTGGCCCTACAGGAAACCCATCAGAGAGACTGCATTCAAAACCTGTCATTTACTGGCTATTTGACCTTGGGCAACAGCCTCAATTTTTGTAACACTGCTTTATTTTTTTAATTTTATTTCTTTTGTTTACATTGCTATGTATATGCATTTTAGGAATTGAAATTGCACCTCAGTCTATGAGGATTTCATACCACATGCCACAGTCACTGCCAGAGTTCTAGTGCCCTTTCCTTGTTCTAGCATGTCCTTCCTTTCCCCTTTTGGCTCACAATGGTAGCCATAGTCTTGTGTCTTGTGAGTTTTGTTGGTTTTGTCTGTTTGCTTGATTTGTTTCATTATACTCCACACATGAGAGAAACCATCCTGTACATCTTTTTGCTTCTGACTTATTTCACTTAATAAGATCCTCTCCAGTTCCATCCAGGTTGATACAAGGGGATGATTTCATTTTTTTTTTCAGCTGCATAGAATTCACGTGAGTATATATGCCACAACCTCCTTATCCAGTCGTCTGTTGACAGACATTTAGGTTATTTCCATGTCTTGGTTATTGTGAACTGTGCTGCTATGAACATAGGATTGTAGATACTTCTATTTGATTAGAGTTTTTGTATTCTCAGGGTATATGCCTAGAAGTGGGATTGCTGAATTGAATCTTTTAGCTTTTTTTAGGACTCTCCATATTGTTTTTCAAAGAGCTTGTGCTAGCTTACATTTTCACCTATATATAAGAGGGTTCCTTTTTCTCCAAAGTCAGCCCAACATTTGTTCTTTCTAGACATAGGCCTTTCTTGCTGGTTTGAGGTGGTATCTTGTGATTTTTATTTTCATTTCTCTAATGATGAGTGGATAGATATAGAGCATTTCTTCATTTGTCTATAGGTCTTTTTTTTTTTGTTGTTGTTGTTGTTGTTATTGAGTTGTATGAGCTCCATATATATTTTGGAGATTATGCTTGTGTCTGATGTATGTTGTGTGAATCTCTTTTCCCATATCATGGGTTGCCTTTTTATTTTAGTGGTGGTTACTTTGGCTGTACAAAAACTTTTTAGTTTGATGTAGTCCTAATTGTTAAATTTATTTTGGTTTCTTTTGCTGTAACTATTCCTTCTTCCAGAGAAACCTTTGAGACTGATATTGTGAGGCATTTTTACCTATATTTTCCTCTTTGTATTTTATGGTTTCAGGTCTTACGCCAAGGTCTTTGTGCCGTTTTGCGTTAATTTTGTGTTTGGAGCTAATTTGCAGTCTATTTCATTTTTTTTTTTTTCATTTTTTTTTACAACTATGTATCCAGTTTTCTAAACAACATTTGTTGAATAGAATTTTCTTTTCTCCAGTGTATGCTCAATTCCTTTGACACAGAATAACTGTGCATAAAATGTGGCTTTTTTTCTGGGGTCTCAATTTTATTCCATTGGGCTATATGTCTGTTTTTGTTCCAATACCATATTGTTTTGATAATGATTGCTCTGTAATATAATTTGCGGTCAAGGAGTGTGATACCTGTGCTTTTCCTTTTATTTTTTTCCTCCTGAGGGAGATAGCCTTGGCTATCTGCAGCCTCTTTTGACTTCATAAAAACTTCAGTAGTGTTTATTCTAATTCTTTGAAGAATGTTGTTTGGATTTTTATGGGAATTGCATTAAATCTGCATATTGCTTTGGGTAGCATGGCCATCTTTACTAAGCTGATACATCCAATTCATGAGCATGGAATGTTCTTCCATTTCTTGTTGTCTTCTATTTCTTTAGTAAAATTCTAACAGTTTTCATTGTAGAGGTCTTTCACCTCCTTTGTTAAGTTTAGTCCCAGGTATTCTATTTTTTGTGAATGGAATTTCTTTCTTAATTTTATTTTTCTCTACTTCATTGTTTACAAGTGCGAAAGCTACTGATGTTTATGTGTTGATTTTATATCATGCCACTTTGCTGTATTCACTTATTGTTTCTAGTAGTTTTTTATTGTAGAGTTATTGGGATTATCTAGATATAGTATATTATCTACAGATAATGATAGTTTTTTCATTTTTTTCCAATTTGGATTCCTTCAATATCCTTTTCTTGCCAAATGACACTAGCCTAGATATCTAGAACTGTGCTTAATAGTACTAGTGAGAGCGGAAATCCTTCTCTTTTCTGGATCTTAGGGAAGTCTCACATTTTCACCTCTGAATGTGATGTTGGTTGTGATTTTGTCATATATTGCTCATTCTATGCTGATAAATGAGCCTTATATTCCTGTTTTGGCAAGGGTTTTTACCAAGAATGGGTGTTGAATCTTGACAAATGCTTTCTGTACATCTATTAATATGATTACATGATTTTTTAATTTTCTGTTTGCCGATGTGTGTTACATGAATTGGTTTGTGTATGTTGATCCATCCTTTCCTCCCAGGAATAAATCCCACTTGATCATGGTGTGCAATTTTTTAATGTGCTATTGAAATAGATTTACAGGAATTTTGTTGAGACTTTTTGTGTCTGTATTCATCAGTGATATTAGTCTATACTTTTCTTTTTTGTCCTATTTTTGTATAGTTTGGGGATCAGGGTAATGTCAACACCACAGTGTTGTATTTGGAAGTTTCCCCTCTTCTTTGATTTTCTGGAAATGTTTAAGGAGAATGGGGATAGCTATTCTTTGAATGTTGGAGAGAATTTGCAAGTGAGGCCATTTGGTCTTAGACTCTCTTGAGCAAATAATTTTAATTACTTCTTCAGTCTCTGTTCTTGTGAGTGGCCTGTTTAACTGTTATCTACACCTTCCTAATTTCGTTTTGGGGCTTTGTAGGATTCCAGAAATCCATCCATTTCTTCATGATGTATCAGTTTTGAGCATAAAGGTGCTTATAATAGTCTTTAGTTAGTGAGATGCATTACTCTGCAAGATCAGTCTGTTAAGGAACTTTCCATGCTTATATTCAGGTTACTGGGGCCTGGTCCATGCATACTTTGCCATTTAGTGTTTTATTGTTTTTTCCTATTTGTCCTTTTTTAATTTCTGATTTTATTTTACTGTCTATCATAGTTCTTGGTTTTTGGTGGCTCTTTGTTTTCGTTTTCCCTGTTGCTGTACCCCTTCAACACTCTTGAAAGGCAGGCTTAGTGCCAAAAAAAATCCATTAACTTTGTCACTGAAGACTTTTATTTCTCCATCATATTTATTTCTCCATCATATCTCCATCATATGATCTTCTTCCAAGTTAGAGTAGATGGCAGCTTTTGTCTTTTAGCATTTTAAAATGGTCTTGTATTAAAATTGTTTACCTCTATTTGCTGAAAGACATTGTAAAAAATTTAATCTTGTGATATTACCAGAACGAAATCCCAGCAACAGAGGCAGAAGGTAATAAAACTTCTACACTCAATCCTCACTGTCACTGCTACTCATATGTAGCAACTCTGGAAAGTGTCTTATCTGGTCCTCCCTAAATTTTCTATGTGTGTAGTTAGTTGCCTTTCCAATCCTCATTTCTTCACTTTTGAGACCAACTCTAATACCTATTTCTTTGTAGGAGTATTCTGAAACTTGAGTAAAACACAAAAAATTTTATACAAAATTAATCTAAAATAGTATGAAGCACACATTATTTATCCCTGATTGACCTAGGGACATCATGATTATATAGGCATAGAGGCAAAAGAGCAATGATTTGTCAGAGTACTTCCAAGGTTAACTTTCATGAAGGTGTTAATTCTCAAACACATCTTTAACTGAAGATTATTATGCTTTGTTCTTTTCCAAATCAGTTTATGTCGTTGCTTTTTTCAAACAGGAAGTTGTCGATGAATTAGCCTTTGAAAGGTTAAGAAAATAAATATGTGCATTTACAATCATTCATCACAAAGTCAGTTAGCTTGTGAAATTTAAAGCACTTTGGTAATCAGAAAAGGTGAAAAAATTGAAAATATAATTGTGTAAAACATGAATAAGCAGTTATTATAGACTGGATTGGGAGTCGATCATCGAGTTCATGCCTCTGTGAGCAGGATGAGGTTCTGCAAGGTCATTGTCCAGAGTTTAGCTTCAAAGCAGGAACAAACTGGTAACCTTCCCCTGGCTCCTTAGTCACTGGCTCTGTAGACCAGACACAGAGAAAACAGACTTCCATGGTTTTCACTTTCTACCACACATTTTCGACTCCTCTTATTCTGTTTTACCCTCTGGACTCCTAATTTTCCTCTCAATTTTCTATGATTCTGATAAATGATGACCGTGGTGGTGATAGTAGTGATAATGACAGTGGTTTAACTATGTAAGTTTGAATGATGGTCCAGAAATTCACATGTGCAAGACATGTACCATTATCTTATTCTTTTATATCTAAACTGAATTTCTATTTCAAATTCCAATTCTCCCAAGGCAATGTAAATTCTCCCCAAACTCTTTATTCAGGGTTATGTCAATTGTCATCACATAGTGACAAGGAAATGGAGTGTGTAGGTGGACCTTTGAGATGCATCTTTCTTGCAACCGAAATTATATTTCTCTGTAGATCATATTATCCTTTCTGACACTCTGGAGTCATCTGGGAATTAAAAATAATCACTGTGACTATCTGTTACCTTTTACCATTTCCATGGCACTTTGACACACAGATCCATATTGGGAACCTGGGACCTCTGTGAATTGTGTTAGGCCCCGAAATTTAGGCACAGCCTGTGCTGTGTTTAGGAGCCAGCAACAGTCTATTAAATCGTTCTCCATTTAGAATCACTGACTTCTCCTTATACCATCTCTTTGTGAAGTCCTCTTCTCTTTCACCAGGAACATTTCTCTCCTTTTAAGGGTTTGTATGATTAGATTCAACTCTCTTAGATCATTCAAGATACACTTTCTCTTTTTAAGGTCTGTAGCTTTATTACATCTTCAGAGTCCACTTTGCCATGTAACATAACATATTCCCAAACTAGAGATTAGAGTGTGGATGTCTTTGGAGGAATTGGGTTATCCAGTCTACACAGCTTCCAAAAGTTGTCTCAGTGTCTTTAGTCCTCTATTTCCAGTGCTTGAACTCACCTTACATTTGGATGGTTACCATGAACTCTAATTAATTTCCTGCTTTGGTTCTTGCTCTTTCCTGTCTCTTCCCACAGGGCAGCCAGAATGATTCTCTAAAATGTGTTACTCAAATCATGTCACTCTATAACTTCCATTCTGAAATATAAGTTCCTCATTTTGATCACAAGGACTTGTGGGAACTGATTTATTCATTCTTTTTAGTTTCCTTTTGTCTCATTCTAGTTTCTCAACAAGCTGCAATCACAGTGACCTATGATAGCCCCTCAGATATACCAGCAGTTTCTCTCAGTCTGTCCGTCCAGAATTCTGTCCAGGGATACTTCCGCCATGAAACTACCACTTCTTTACAATCTGTCATAGGTTTCTTCCTTTCTTCATTCAGTTATGAGCTTTAAAAGCTTTTAGTGAACAGTTATTGGAAAACTGATCCATACTTGCCTAGGATTTCTGTAGCTCTCGCTCAACTGAGCTGTGTCCAGACAGCACATAAAAGACTCATCAAGGGCTCCCCTTTTACTCCAGCTGTTCCTTCAAGTTCCCCTTCCTTTCTGCATCAGAATGCTGTCTCTTGTCCGTGGTGGGATTCAGAGCTCTGAGCCTTCTGGTTTTTTAAATCTACATTTCTATAGGACTTAGACTTTTGAAGCTCATAACGCTATTCTCTAAGTGTATTACACACTCTCTTCCCTGGTTCAAATGAGCATGTAATGAGTAAGCTACAGTTTAACTGAAAGTTGAATCAGTTAACATTTTAAAATATCATTCTCATATAATGATAAAAATGAAGACATGAGATGTAGTTATCATTTTCTTAGTACTGATGGACATGTAATCATATTACTAAATGCTGCAGATCTTTTCATCTTCAAAATAGATATTATCGATCCTATTTTATTAATGAGTTATTGAACTCTCAGATTACATAATAATAATATTTAATATTATTTTTAAATACTTCCTTCATCCCTACCTGTAACTTTCTTTGAAAAAGAAGTTGCTGTTTTTGATGGTTTGGATACCCACGTAGGATCACCAGTCCTCAGAGTCTCACTTTTACATGTCCACAGGGTGTTCAGTCTTGATACTAACTAGGGTGAATTCTCTGAGAATTTCTCTAGACTTCGAGTGATTTATAAGTAGAAGTCAGGAACCAAAACAATCACAGGGCAGAGGACACTGTCCCCATGGTTTTACTGTCCTGGTGTAATTAATTACATGTTTTATGCTAGTAGGGAGGGCTAAACCCACCCTCACTGGCACCTATGGGAGACAGTCAGTTAAATATTTTTAACTGCAAGTACAGAAAAGTGTGGATTTAAAGATTAATACCTGACTTAAAATATCCAG